>JARQOC010000001.1:104398487-104649868 GCA_033576535.1 Allobates femoralis
TGTGCGGCAGTGCGGTTACCTTGTAGGGGCGGACGGACAGTTCATAAGGAAGCACGGACACAGAAAGTCTCTGCAACGGGTCTTTACTGTAACCAGCAGGCAATACATGGCATACAGTGGTTGAGTAGTAGACCGGGTGGACTCAGCAGTGATGGTGTCCCTTAGAGATCCGCAGTGTTCCTCCTTTCTACCTACTTAGTTGCCAGTGTCGCCCAGGAATACCAGGTCGGGTACGGGAGGCTGCTTCAATGCCCTATCCATGATGTACGTTCTGGATGCTTTGGGGAGCCTTGGATCCCTCAGTGGGTACACCGCTGGTTAGACGACTGGAAACTGGCTGGTGGTGGGGTGCTCCTGTGAAGCTGCTCCTCCACTCTTCTGGTTCGCGTGGCAGAGGTGAACTGCTGCCAGCTTCGGTACCAGTGAACCGGCTGTGAGTTGTGGGCACGGGAGTCTTTTGGGAACCCGTGTAGATAATGCCCAATCCCGTGGTTAAGGCCTCAGGTGCTGACACCCGACCGGTGACGGCCCAGGGGCCCGCACGGGTGCGGAGCCCCCGCTCCTCTCCAAGCTCTAGTCTTAGACCCTTCTTCTCCGAGTTCCAGACTATTCTCTTTTTGTCTAGATTATTGTGTGTTCTACTACACTACCCTAACACTCCACCCCCCAGGACCTATGATTGGTCCCCTGTTCTAGGTGTTGCATGTTGGGTTGGATCTCTATGTTAACCGGATCATTGCTGAGTCAGAGGATATTGCGGCTGCAATACCCTCTTGTGACGCACTCGTTGCGGGGCGCCACACTCCCCCTTGGTTGAATACGCTTGTCCCCAAGCGTCACACTACTCACATTACAGAGGTTTTTATATTTTATATTTTACAACAGGTAATACACTTTTATTAATGACAAGTCATTGTATGCATAAAAGTGAGGTGAATAACAGGTTAACACATTGCGCGGACCCGGCGGGCGTTCGGCTGTCCTTAGAATAAAAGTTCAGGCTGTAGCCGCCAAGTCGCGGTGTTACGGTGCAAACAGGAAGAAGTCTCTTTGGTAGCAAAGTTCAAACAACAACAGTCACTTATGGAGGGCAGTGTTCCGGACTCGTATAGCGAACCACCCGTCACAGCATACATATCGCTCATAGGTTACTATGTCCCCTCTATACAAGTCTCGGTTTGGATGACCTCGCGGTAGGTGCGATTCCACATCACGGCGCCCCACAAACACTTCAGTACTCACACCCTCCTCCCTTACGAATCCCCACCCGGTGGACAAGTTAAAGGTGCTTACCCGCCCGGTTTTACGGAATTGTTCAGGTAATGGAGATTGGCGGCGGGCCTCGGCGCGAGCCTGCATGTTGGCTTGCAGTCCAGTGTGCCACTCGTCTCTCCGGATACGACGTACCTCTTCGTCGGAGTGATGCGGCGTGTGGATCAAGTCACTACGGCGTGCTGGTTGTTGAACCGCTCGAGCTTGGTGGGCAGTCTGGAGTGGAGCCCGGTTCAACGGAACCGGAGAAGATACTGTTGCGGCGGCACCCGACCAGTGCACCCGAGCTGATCGCCCGGCAGAAGGGTTCCGTTTGTCTCCCCAGGCGAACCCGCTGTAGAGATCCTCAGCTGGACTGTAGGTCTCCTCGTCATCCTCCTCGACCTCTCCTTCGATGACTACGTCGGGCTGCTTGGCTAATGACGACGATGGGATGGAATCCTCTGGATCGGTGGGTGGCTGTGCTGCAAAGTTCTCCTCGGGGTCGTTGTGCAGGACTTCCAGGCTGCCTGCCTCTTCTTCTGTAGCAGCGGGGAAGTGGTGTTTCAATCCCGGTCACCAGGTAGGCCTCTGTAATAGCAGAGGAGGCCTCCGGTTCAGGGGAGAAACTGGCGACAGTCTCGGTAGTTTGGAAACTAGTCGCGGGTTCCGCAGGTGGAACCCGGTAGGTGTCAGCTTCTTCGTGGGAGCATATTGGAAGCTCCGGCTCTGGAACGGGGTTGGCTGCGGTTTCATCCGCTGGAACGGGTCGAGCTGTGGTCCTCACAGGAATGATACAGTCTATGGGCTCCGGTGACGAAGCAGGACAGGTGGTGGGCGACGGTGAGGCTGTTGAAAGACTGGCGATGTCGTCTGGGCTTGGAGAAGCTGTACCCGGTCGGCTCTGCTGCATCGCATGGTGTAGTCGTCTGCCTAGGGTCGCGCACCAGCTGCGAATCGTCCACTCCACGGTCTCAAGTAGTCGCACCCGGAGGTCTTGTAGAGCCTCTATCCAGAAGTCGGGGCTGCCGTCTATGGTAAGGGCAGAATCCGAACCCGGTTGGCCTATGGCTGCTCTGGCCTCCGCCTCGACCTCCCGCATTAGGTCTTGGAGTCTCGTGCTGGCCATTCTCTTCTTGGAGGTAAACCACACCCGTTCAACCGGTAAACGTTCTGGTAGAGCTGGTGAAGAAGTCTGTCTGACACTCCCATTTCCTCTGGGCTTTTGTAGTCCAATCGTGGGAAAAGTCTTTGGGGTCCGCCCCCATGGTTGATTCGAGCAATCAGGGCGGACAAAGAGTTTGGCGCCTTTTGTCTTTAGCCCTCCCACGATGAGGGGGGGGGTGACTCACTCCTGGGCTTGCACGTGGCGGCTTCTCGTGGCGGGAACGCCATCTTGGGCGCCATCTTGGCCCAATGGTGAAAAGGCGGGAAAGTTCTTTTAGGGACGAACAAAGTCCAGTGTAGACAATAAAGTCCAGTTTAAGCACATTATACCCATTGGGTAACGGGCCTGCTCGTATCCTGTTCGTGACGCCATTTTCTGACTCACCGTGGCCGGGACTTCGGTTTAGACAGGCGATGCTTCCTTCCTCCTTGTCACGGGTGGACCGCGCCTGCCGATAGTGGGGCCCGGTGTAGTGCAGATCAAAAGTGAAGATGTCTTGGTGGAACAGATTAAGGGGTTTTAATTTATTCGTGACGCCACCTATGAGTAGATTCGGTAAGGGCTACCGACGCTGCGGAACCTCCGGGGGATGGACAGCAGCAAGATGTTACGCTCCCCACAGGCTGAGCGGTGATCCCCGGAGGCTGGAGCTGCTCAAGATGTTGTGCGGCAGCTGCGGTTACCTTGTAGTGCGGACGGACAGTTCATAAGGAAGCACGGACACAGAAAGTCTCTGCAACGGGTCTTTACTGTAACCAGCAGGCAATACATGGCATACAGTGGTTGAGTAGTAGACCGGGTGGACTCAGCAGTGATGGTGTCCCTTAGAGATCCGCAGTGTTCCTCCTTTCTACCTACTTAGTTGCCAGTGTCGCCCAGGAATACCAGGTCGGGTACGGGGAGGCTGCTTCAATGCCCTATCCATGATGTACGTTCTGGATGCTTTGGGGAGCCTTGGATCCCTCAGTGGGTACACCGCTGGTTAGACGACTGGAAACTGGCTGGTGGTGGGGTGCTCCTGTGAAGCTGCTCCTCCACTCTTCTGGTTCGCGTGGCAGAGGTGAACTGCTGCCAGCTTCGGTACCAGTGAACCGGCTGTGAGTTGTGGGCACGGGAGTCTTTTGGGAACCCGTGTAGATAATGCCCAATCCCGGTGGTTAAGGCCTCAGGTGCTGACACCCGACCGGTGACGGCCCAGGGGCCCGCACGGGGTGCGGAGCCCCCGCTCCTCTCCAAGCTCTAGTCTTAGACCCTTCTTCTCCGAGTTCCAGACTATTCTCTTTTTGTCTAGATTATTGTGTGTTCTACTACACTACCCTAACACTCCACCCCCCAGGACCTATGATTGGTCCCCTGTTCTAGGTGTTGCATGTTGGGTTGGATCTCTATGTTAACCGGATCATTGCTGAGTCAGAGGATATTGCGGCTGCAATACCCTCTTGTGACGCACTCGTTGCGGGGCGCCACACTCCCCCTTGGTTGAATACGCTTGTCCCCAAGCGTCACACTACTCACATTACAGAGGTTTTTATATTTTATATTTTACAACAGGTAATACACTTTTATTAATGACAAGTCATTGTATGCATAAAAGTGAGGTGAATAACAGGTTAACACATTGCGCGGACCCGGCGGGCGTTCGGCTGTCCTTAGAATAAAAGTTCAGGCTGTAGCCGCCAAGTCGCGGTGTTACGGTGCAAACAGGAAGAAGTCTCTTTGGTAGCAAAGTTCAAACAACAACAGTCACTTATGGAGGGCAGTGTTCCGGACTCGTATAGCGAACCACCCGTCACAGCATACATATCGCTCATAGGTTACTATGTCCCCTCTATACAAGTCTCGGTTTGGATGACCTCGCGGTAGGTGCGATTCCACATCACGGCGCCCCACAAACACTTCAGTACTCACACCCTCCTCCCTTACGAATCCCCACCCGGTGGACAAGTTAAAGGTGCTTACCCGCCCGGTTTTACGGAATTGTTCAGGTAATGGAGATTGGCGGCGGGCCTCGGCGCGAGCCTGCATGTTGGCTTGCAGTCCAGTGTGCCACTCGTCTCTCCGGATACGACGTACCTCTTCGTCGGAGTGATGCGGCGTGTGGATCAAGTCACTACGGCGTGCTGGTTGTTGAACCGCTCGAGCTTGGTGGGCAGTCTGGAGTGGAGCCCGGTTCAACGGAACCGGAGAAGATACTGTTGCGGCGGCACCCGACCAGTGCACCCGAGCTGATCGCCCGGCAGAAGGGTTCCGTTTGTCTCCCCAGGCGAACCCGCTGTAGAGATCCTCAGCTGGACTGTAGGTCTCCTCGTCATCCTCCTCGACCTCTCCTTCGATGACTACGTCGGGCTGCTTGGCTAATGACGACGATGGGATGGAATCCTCTGGATCGGTGGGTGGCTGTGCTGCAAAGTTCTCCTCGGGGTCGTTGTGCAGGACTTCCAGGCTGCCTGCCTCTTCTTCTGTAGCAGCGGGGAAGTGGTGTTTCAATCCCGGTCACCAGGTAGGCCTCTGTAATAGCAGAGGAGGCCTCCGGTTCAGGGGAGAAACTGGCGACAGTCTCGGTAGTTTGGAAACTAGTCGCGGGTTCCGCAGGTGGAACCCGGTAGGTGTCAGCTTCTTCGTGGGAGCATATTGGAAGCTCCGGCTCTGGAACGGGGTTGGCTGCGGTTTCATCCGCTGGAACGGGTCGAGCTGTGGTCCTCACAGGAATGATACAGTCTATGGGCTCCGGTGACGAAGCAGGACAGGTGGTGGGCGACGGTGAGGCTGTTGAAAGACTGGCGATGTCGTCTGGGCTTGGAGAAGCTGTACCCGGTCGGCTCTGCTGCATCGCATGGTGTAGTCGTCTGCCTAGGGTCGCGCACCAGCTGCGAATCGTCCACTCCACGGTCTCAAGTAGTCGCACCCGGAGGTCTTGTAGAGCCTCTATCCAGAAGTCGGGGCTGCCGTCTATGGTAAGGGCAGAATCCGAACCCGGTTGGCCTATGGCTGCTCTGGCCTCCGCCTCGACCTCCCGCATTAGGTCTTGGAGTCTCGTGCTGGCCATTCTCTTCTTGGAGGTAAACCACACCCGTTCAACCGGTAAACGTTCTGGTAGAGCTGGTGAAGAAGTCTGTCTGACACTCCCATTTCCTCTGGGCTTTTGTAGTCCAATCGTGGGAAAAGTCTTTGGGGTCCGCCCCCATGGTTGATTCGAGCAATCAGGGCGGACAAAGAGTTTGGCGCCTTTTGTCTTTAGCCCTCCCACGATGAGGGGGGGGGGTGACTCACTCCTGGGCTTGCACGTGGCGGCTTCTCGTGGCGGGAACGCCATCTTGGGCGCCATCTTGGCCCAATGGTGAAAAGGCGGGAAAGTTCTTTTAGGGACGAACAAAGTCCAGTGTAGACAATAAAGTCCAGTTTAAGCACATTATACCCATTGGGTAACGGGCCTGCTCGTATCCTGTTCGTGACGCCATTTTCTGACTCACCGTGGCCGGGACTCCGGTTTAGACAGGCGATGCTTCCTTCCTCCTTGTCACGGGTGGACCGCGCCTGCCGATAGTGGGGCCCGGTGTAGTGCAGATCAAAAGTGAAGATGTCTTGGTGGAACAGATTAAGGGGTTTTAATTTATTCGTGACGCCACCTATGAGTAGATTCGGTAAGGGCTACCGACGCTGCGGAACCTCCGGGGGATGGACAGCAGCAAGATGTTACGCTCCCCACAGGCTGAGCGGTGATCCCCGGAGGCTGGAGCTGCTCAAGATGTTGTGCGGCAGCTGCGGTTACCTTGTAGTGCGGACGGACAGTTCATAAGGAAGCACGGACACAGAAAGTCTCTGCAACGGGTCTTTACTGTAACCAGCAGGCAATACATGGCATACAGTGGTTGAGTAGTAGACCGGGTGGACTCAGCAGTGATGGTGTCCCTTAGAGATCCGCAGTGTTCCTCCTTTCTACCTACTTAGTTGCCAGTGTCGCCCAGGAATACCAGGTCGGGTACGGGGAGGCTGCTTCAATGCCCTATCCATGATGTACGTTCTGGATGCTTTGGGGAGCCTTGGATCCCTCAGTGGGTACACCGCTGGTTAGACGACTGGAAAATGGCTGGTGGTGGTGTGCTCCTGTGAAGCTGCTCCTCCACTCTTCTGGTTCGCGTAACAGAGGTGAACTGCTGCCAGCTTCGGTACCAGTGAACCGGCTGTGAGTTGTGGGCACGGGAGTCTTTTGGGAACCCGTGTAGATAATGCCCAATCCCGGTGGTTAAGGCCTCAGGTGCTGACACCCGACCGGTGACGGCCCAGGGGCCCGCACGGGGTGCGGAGCCCCCGCTCCTCACCAAGCTCTAGTCTTAGACCCTTCTTCTCCGAGTTCCAGACTATTCTCTTTTTGTCTAGATTATTGTGTGTTCTACTACACTACCCTAACACTCCACCCCCCAGGACCTATGATTGGTCCCCTGTTCTAGGTGTTGCATGTTGGGTTGGATCTCTATGTTAACCGGATCATTGCTGAGTCAGAGGATATTGCGGCTGCAATACCCTCTTGTGATGCACTCGTTGAGGGGCGCCACATATATGTGTTCTCTTGCCCAGCGCCTTCATAGAAGATGGCACCAGCCAGGCAGATGTTGCAAACATCCTGTGCACGTTGCCCTGCCCCTTCTAGGACCTATTTACTGACATGCTGCTTCTCACTCTCATCCACTCTGCCCTGGCCATGCACTTCTGACTCGGCAGGCTCACTCACCAGGCTGCGCTTCATCTTGATCCTCACCTTTTCTTGACTGCTTCTCCCATACTATGTCAGACTTTCACTCTGGCATATCCCTTTCTCCAAACCAATACTCCCACAGGTCAGGTACCTTTAAGTGTTCAGGCGCCATCCACTCTCATGGCCACATGTTGCCGCCATCTTGGGATCCACGCTGCGATCTCCATTTAACATTGCAAACTTTCAGATTATCTCTCATTTGCGTCACTGTTCACTAATGTTAAGACCATACATGGTGCCTCTCCATGCCACCAGACTTCAATCACTCTCTCATATGTGCCAAGGGTCACATCTTTCCCGTTTCATGCAAGATACTTGTATTGTGCCGACTACGCCAATAAATATAATGGTGGCATAGCCAGGAGCACACTACATTTAAATGAGAGTCCTGGGTGCATGCCCATGCTGGGGGTATAACTTGGAGTACCTTTAACCTGATTCTATTATGCTTTTCACCATGTCCATAGGATTTCCAGATAAGGATGACAGACATGTTAACATCAATGAAGTACCCTTTATGTGGAACAACACTTGAGCAAAGAATACAGTGGGCAGCACACTTCATGGTATCTGTATAACACATAGGCAATATCATTGTTGCTTCTAGTGACGACACTCTACTTATGAACAGTATCTTGGTCAGGTAAGTAGTGTTATACTACTTTGGTGCGCTTATTATTGGACTGAGCTCTGTATTTGTTGAATAACCTTTAGATGATTTTCTGAATTTTTACCAAAAATGGATAAAAAAAAAACGGATCAATACCTCACAGAGTGAGCATAGCTAAAGCTGACATTATGTTGCATTACTTTCAATAAAACATTTAAAGTGTAAATGTCATTTCATTAAAAAGGAAAAAAAGAACAATACTGCACTGGTTGTTAATGATGGGTCACATAGCAGCTAAGATAATGCTTTTTTGTGCCATATGACTTCTTTTCTCACATTTTTCTGTGCACTTTTAAAAACTGAATTTTATGGCTGTGTGGGCATGGCCAGCATCTGCAAGCACTATGTGTGTATTTCCACAGCTTCTGAGAGCAGGCTGATATGGAGTAGTGTGACAGCAGAGAAGGGTTTTACAGAAATCCTGACTGAACTGTGTGGAGCCAGATGACAGATCAGAGAAGCTTGTGCCAAAGAAAGAGGAGTTAACACTGATCCTGAAATTCTGACAATGCTTAGCAACTGTGCTGTATTACATGCTAATCTGATATGTTGTTTCCTCTCCATTTGCAGTCAGCAGTGTAGGCTATGCCCACTTTCCCTTATATGGTTCAAGCCTATAACCCACACTGAGACCTAATCCGCTGCACCATCTCACCTCTCCCCCTCCTACTGTCTCCCACCCATCCCCTTTAGACTGTGAGCTTTTGTGGACAGGATCCCTGCCCTATTGTGCCTGTATGATTTATTCGTCGTTATTTATGTTCACATCCTTGTTCTGCCCTTACACATGTAAAGCGCCATGGAACCAATGGCGCTATATAAATAAATAATAATAATAATAATATATGGTTACATGTCCATTTTTGCTGTGAAGACGGATCTGACTGATAATGAACATGTGTCTGCTTCACACATAGTCCAGTGGGAACACCTTGTGGAAGGTTTATGAATGGTTTTCAAGCAGAATTTTCTTATGAAGTATTTTTGAAAGTTTATTAAAATCACTTGCTCTACATTATTATTAAATAAAAATTTAAATGGCGCTTACGCTTTAAATCTATTTGCAGGATGCAAAATGTAGGCCTGAGCTGTCTGGCTAATATATGCTAGAGACCTAGCCGCATTATAAAACTTGTGGAAAAGTACAGTCACCTTTTTATAAGAAATATAGTAAACTTTTGTAGTAGTCTGCATTCAATGAAACAGAGCGTTATCGAGATTTTCAGATTACATGTGCTGAAAATAATGAATAGCTTAAATATTGACAGTATAAGTTATTTTTCTCTTAAAGAAAAGTAAAGTTTTTATATAAGTGCAGCTTGTTCCACCTTTAATATTTCAAAGTATGGCTCAGTGTGAAATCCAAATAAAGCCAACACAACAATTGAGTTAATGATTAATATAGACATGCACTGTTTGAAAATACAGTCTTTTTTGCTTCACCATTTTGGAAACACTTAGTCATGCTCTGTATCGATTTATGCCGCTGCATGTTCATTTTCACAGTTGGGTGTCTTAACTCAAACTTTAAATTATGGTTCATATATTTCGGAGCACCCATGGAAAAATAAGAAATAAGAAATCAAAAGTCCATGACAAAACTAAAATATATATTCTTTGTCTCCTCTTAAATCCCTATGTGTGATTAATCTTTGTAAAACACAAGTGCAATTGATTTGATAATACTGCTATTTTCACAGCTTATCAAGGCAAGTTTAGCTTTTCTCGCAGCTTAGCTAAATCAGTCATCCACAAATGCAGTTCCTATTCATTGGACCACTGGGACTACAAATAATAGGTCTCTTCCTTTACCAGTAGTGCCCACTTTTACTTCTTCAAATGAAGAATTGTTTGTGTGGATGCTTTTGCTTTTTTCAAGGAACGCTCATTAATTAGCAACAAAAACTAAACCCATTGCACACATGTATCCATCATAAATAGGTTTTTCTGCAACCCTCTTCCAATACTACTGGAGTACATAAACTTCCCTTGGGACATGTCAGATGAAAGAAGGAGTATGAGATTGTTTTTCTGGTTCACTGGGGAAAAAATACTTAATGGTATTTGTTCAGTATTGCATCAGCTTCATGGAGTGATATTCTAAATGCCGCTTCCCTGGACTTCTATATGATTCTCAGGGGTAAATTTTAATGGCCCTTGTATGGAGTCTTTTAATCTATAAAATCAATTGTTAATTAGATAAACCAATAAACAGCTATTTAGTCCAAAATGTTTGAGGTTATATCCGAACCCTAGCGCACAGCAGAGCCAATGTATTATTGCTTTATGTTTTTTTCCTTCTTTTTTAGAACATGCATGATGGCATATTATGGGGTGTAATGGTACACTTTCATTAAACACTTATTGTGAGCAAACATTTCTAAGGCCGGCTTCACATCACGGTTTTCTGCTGTCTGGTTCTGTCCAGTGTTTTGCAGAAAGCACCGGACAGAACCTGACAGCTGTGGAAAAACAGAACCGGAGGGCAAATATGCCCTCTGATCCTGTTTCCTGCCGGATTCATTTGTGAGCTGTCCAGGTGCTGAAATTCAGTGGCTGCTGCTTTTAGCGTCCGGAAGCCAGTCCGATTCTTTGTCGGATCCGGCATCATAGACACCCATGTTATGGGATGTCGGATGGCGCCGGATCTGGGAGGATCCGATTTTGTCAGATTTTTGCCCTGGACGCAAAAACGCTGCAAACTGCGATTTTGTGTTCGGGGCAAAAAAAAACAAATGTGCCGGATTCTGCCGTACAGGACAAAACCGGATGGCACATAGCTGTCATCCGGCCCTATCCGGCCCCATAGGGAAACAAACAGGTTCACACCGGACATCCCCGGATCCTAAAAACCATGGAGTGAAGGCGGCCTAAATGAGTTGAAAGTCACACATCTTATAAAAAAAATACTAATATTTTTGTAAAATGCTTTTTAACCACTTCCCGACCCATGAGTTAGGAGGACGTCATGGGTCGGTTACTGGGGTTTGATGTGACCTCCGGCGAGGAGCTCACATAATTTCTCTGACATCTCTGCTGATCTCATCAGCTGAGATGTCGGGCTTCCAGCACCGATCAGATCCGGGATCCAATCGGTGCTGTTAACCCCTTGGATCCCGCCGTCAATCACTGACAGCGGGATCCAAAGATGCTGCGGTGGGGAATGCACTGTTCCCTGCCTGCACCAGAGATCCCACAATAAGATTGTGGCATCTCTGGCACTCACGTGATAGCCCGGGGTCCTGGCTTGACCCCGAAAGCTGTCACAGAGCACTTCCTGTGAGTGGTTGGCAAGCGCTGCTAACCACTCACAGTGCACAATTCTGACAGAGCCTGATGTGCTGCAGCTCATCGGGATCTGTCAGAAGCAATCAGCCACTGCAGTGCTGTGGCGCCCTATGGGCTGTGTAAAAACAAGAATTAATTAGTAAATAAAATTTTTTAAAAATATGAGAAAAAAACCTAAAAGTTCAAGTCACCCCCTTTTACCGCACTCAAAATAAAAGTATTAAAAAAAAAACATATTTGGTATTGCCGCATTCAGAAATGCCCGATATATCAATAAATAAAATCAATTTATGAGAGCTGTAAACTGCGCATTGGAAAAAAAGGGCCAAACGCCAAAATTACTTTTTTTGGTCGCTGCAATATTGCTATAAAATGCAATAATGGGCAATCAAAACAGTCAATTCACCCAAAATTGGTATAATTAGAAACATCAGCTCAAGATGCAAAAAATAAGCTGTCATACAGCCCCAGATCTCGAAAAATGAGAGCGCTACAGGGCGCAGAATATGGTGCAAAAATAGTGATTCTTTTTTTTCAAACTTCAGAATTTATTTTCACCACTTAGATACCAGTAAAAGTATACATGTTTGGTATCTATGAACTCGTACCGACCTGAGGCATCACACTGTCACTTCAGTCTTACCATATAGTGATCATGGCGAATAAAAAACCCAAAAAACAAACGTGTGATTGCACTTTTTTTTGCAATTTCACTGCATTTGGAATTTGTTTCCCATTTTCCTGTACACTATATGGTAAAATAAATTATTGCATCTGAAAGTACAACCCGTCCCGCAAAAAACAAACCCTCATATATCTATATTGATGGAAAAATAAAAAAGTTATGGCTCTTGGAAGCAGGAGAGCACAAAGCCAAAACTAAAAATTCCTGAGTGGTGAAGGGGTTAAAGTCACTTAAAAATCATCATTCTTAGTAGCACTTTGTCCTTTGAAAACAGGATATGTGCAGTCAAGCACTATAGTATTCTATGCACACAGAACAATTGTATTAAAGGGAACCTGTCACAGGATTTTCTCATGTAAAGTGCGGCCACCCCCAGTAACCCCTTATATGCAGTATTTTATAATGCTGTGTATAAGTTCCGAAGCCGGTCTGTATAACATAAAATATATGTTTTATTACACTAACCCACAAGGTGGTCTAATCTGATGGGCGTCACTGGTCTTGTTCCAGTGCCTCCTGCCTTTTTTCTTTGTGTGGATGATGAATCCTACATCATCCACACAGTGTCTTCCATTGCGCTCCTATGCATGTGCACCTCTCTCTGCTCTGCTGAGGACATTGCAATATACTGTAATTTGCTGACATGGGGAAAGGACAAAGAACGTCTACAAGAGTGCACTACAATCAGGGCCGGCTCCAGGTTTCTGTGGGCCCCGGGCGAAAAAGTCTCAGTGGGCCCCCTTTAGTACATATCATGGACTATAATATATATATTGCCGCACACTTACCGCAAGCCCCATAGACAATGCATGGGGCTTGCCGCAAACGTGTAGCAAGTGCAGCCGCTAGGCGGAAAATGCGGCAGATGCGGATTTTTTTACCGCAACTGCCACATTTTAAAAAAACGCCTATGTGAAGGCAGCCTTACAGAAACAGTGACTGCCGAAACCAGTAAGAGCTGTTTCTGACAGTGAGTATATTACACGTTGTTAGGAGCGGGCTAAAATGCGTTTGCGTTCCCTTGCACTTTTTAAAAATACCCTTCAAATGCAAAATGTTGCATTTTTGTGCGTCTGAGGATGCTTGGTATATACACAAGCATACTGAAGTGCACAAATAATGCAAGAAGTTCAATGGAACCGCACTGCCATATGGGTGGCACCGCAGCCAAGCGGAGTGTCTGGCCATCCAGATCTCTCTTTCTCCGCACCTTTCTTCTCCCTGCCCCGGTCTCCTCCGGTCGCTCTGCACATATCAGCACAGTCATGACAACATCGTGCCCTTTCATGCTGAGCTGCAGAATGCAGACAGCGGCAGAAGAGACTCTGGAGAAGAATGCTGCTGGCAAAGGTGGCTGAGACTATAGGAGCGGAATCCGCGGGGGGCTACCACTGGTACACATACCTTGTACGCATGCGGCTCTGCTCCATACACCTCCTACGCACGCGGCTCTGCTCCGTACACCTCGTACCCACGCGGCTCCGCTCCGTACACCTCGTACCCACACGGCTCCGCTCCGTACCCCTCGTACACACATGACTCCGCTCTGTACACTTAGTACCCACACGGCTCTGCTCCATACCCCTCGTACACACACGGCTCTGCTCCATACACCTAGTACATACTGGGCTCCGCTCCGTACACCTCGTACACACTGGGCTCCGCTCCATACACCTCGTACACACACGGCTCCGCTCCGTACACCTAGTACCCACATGGCTCCGCTCCGTACACCTCGTACACACACGGCTCCGCTCCGTACACCTAGTACCCACTCGGCTCCGCTCCGTACACCTAGTACACACTCGGCTCCGCTCCGTTCACCTAGTACCTACTCGGCTCTGCTCCGTACACCTAGTACACACTCGGCTCCGTGCTGTACACCTAGTACCCACTCGGCTCCGCTCCGTACACCTAGTACACACTCGCCTCTGCTACATTCACACTGTAAATCCCTCCTGACCCCACACATAAACTTCTTGACCAAATTGCCATACATCTAGTAAACACTCACCTTTGCTACATTCACACTGTAAATCCCTCCTGACCCCACACATAAACTTCACCTAATTGCTATGCTGGCCATCATGATGCTCAGAGTCCTGCATACACTGAGGAGCTGGTCATGTGACCCCTGACTCCACCCTCCATTGACATCATCACAGGTCCTGTCAGCCCAGAGTGTGCAGCTCTGTCGGCTCCCATGGAGGGAGATCTGCGGAGCTGCAGGAGGCTGAGTGCGCCCTCCCTGCAAATGACCCCCCAGCTGCCCCCTGGATATGGCCCTGGCTGTGGGGCAGTGTGCTCAGGGGCCCCTGAGGCTAGGGTCACACTTGCATTGTGACCCGAGCCTGATGCAAGTATTTTCGGCTGCAGCACATAGCTTTAAATGCTATGCGCTGGAGCCCATAGAAACCCGATGTTTACCTTGCCAACCATTGGTTGTCAATGTAAACATCGGGTTTCTATGGGCTCCGTTGCTGGCAGCGCATACCATTAAACACTCTGCGCTGCAGCCAAAAATACTTGCATCAGGCTAGGGTCACAATGCAAGTGTGACCCTAGCCCTCAGGGGCCCGGTGGGCCCCCTCCAAGCAGTCGGGCCCCGGCACTTGCCTGGGTGCGCCGGGTGCTGACGCCTATTAATGGATTGGGTGAGCTGCAATATCAACACAGGTTATAAAACTTGAGGTTCTTCAGTTTGAAAAGCCGAAGGCTTAAGGGTGATAGTAATATAACATAGGAATATATGATACAGTATAGAGATCTCTCTAATGGTCTTTTTACATTTAGGCCTGCAACAATGAAAAACTGGCATCCTCTACGTTTGTGAGAAATAAGGTTTAATCACTACAGATGTAAATTCTTAACCATAAGAGGAATGAGACTATGGAACTGCTATGACTGAGTCTCACCACTCCTACTGGGATGAACAAACTGGGAGGCATCATAATACTATAATAATTATTCACTTATATACTGCCATGAATTCCACAGTTCGTTAGATACATCAGCAACACTCGCCCCATTAGAGCTCACAATCTAAGTTCCCTATTAGTATGGATGGTAAGTCTGCAATCCACAGGTCCCTATTCAAACTAGAAGAAGCTGTAAATCAGACCCTGATTTGTCTTTTCCTGACCAAGGAGGTTGGCACCCTAAAATTACGCAGTGGCTCCTCCCCTTAACGTCAGCTGACCCTGAGTGTCCTTAGCTGCAACCCTAAAGGCCACTTTACACGTCACAATATCGTTCCAATATTGCATACGATTTCACGGGAGCGCGCACATTTTTGGCACTTGCCCAAGATCGCATAGGAGATGTTACACAGGGAGATATCGGCAGGCAACTACGATGTAGTACGCCCCTTTTTCACACTGTGTCTGAGCAACTCAGGGAACGACCAATTAACTTTGTAGTGGATAGGGGAAGTTGCGCTCCAAATTGTAGTTGCGCTGTCACAAAGCACGATCCTGCCAGTTTGCATAGCCAATATTGCACGGTTGAAGAGCATGTACAATCCCAAAACGATATCGTAGTTGCATCGTTTTTGCGTCGCATTGCCCATTTACATGACATAACTCACCAAAGATAACAACTGCAACGTCCGTACCACGTGACACTAATCGTAGTTGCGTTGCGATATCGCGACGTGTAAAGCGGCCTTAACTGTCAACAAAGTGCTACCCAATAACAATAATGATTAAGGAAGTTCACATAAGGAAAGAGTGATGCACAGGGCTAACAACATATACAATTAGTCATACGGGGAAGATGGAGGAAAACAGAAATAACTCAAAAAACTTATGAAATGCATGAAACCCCCCCCCCCAAAATCCTAAACATAACAGAATGATAAAAAAACACACAAACTGTAAGGAAAACCAATAGAGGTAAGTTAGCAAAAAAAAAATCCATTACTGAGGAACTGGAACGCCAAACAATCATCTTGGAATATAGTGAGCCACGAGGCATATGCATGGTGAGTTTAAATAGCTTCTCCCAAGATGTGATAGGGCAAACAAAACAAGGAAGTGAAAAAATTAAACCTGTTGACACATATAGAAAAAACTCTGACACCTTGACACCTGTGTAAGGAGATGGACTGGAAGTTGCGTTCTTCCCTGAACATACCAACCACCTGATTTATTGAGTGTGTTGTGTCATGCAGTGTTGTAAATATTGCATTTCGTGAACTACCCTGCGCACCACCTGACACCATTACCATATAATGTTAACCTCTAGGAACCTACATCTTTACATTTCATTAATGTACCTGAAATACTGAACTATAATGTGTCAGGGAGTCCCAGAACCACCACAATGTAAACTAAAACAAGTTGGTGCTCCACATTCCATTACTTTATCTAGAATCGCTACAAGCACCATTTTGCCCAGATTCATCAGTTTAAACAGGTGAAGGAGACACCTCCAAAACATCCTTAACCCCTTCACAATCGTTGACATAAAGGTAATTTCCCTAACATTAATGTAGGCTCCCATGCCAAGCCCATGTCTTTCCCTTCATATGTTTGCTGGTCTGACCAGCCAACATATGCCTCTACAAGATGCAGGTGAATTGGAAATCTGCCCATGGCTGTTAATCAGTTAAACCCTCCAGTGAATTTCTGATAGTGGGACTTAAAACATCAGGAGCTTGTCATTTGCTCCTCCTATCTGCAGCCCAATGACATGATCTTGGATCGCTGATGGGTTTTCATGATCTATGGAGGTCAGCTGATTATCCCTGTGTCAGTCATGACAAACTTCCTTTGAATGCTTGCTGCTAATGCTGATGCATCACAATACAATTAAAAGTGAAAGAAAAGTTTTAAAAAATATGAAGAAAATAAAAAAACACAAAAGTTCAAATAACCACCCCTTTTGTCATATTGAAAATAAAACAAAAAAAATAATAAAAAATACACATATGTGGTATCTCTGCATTCAGAAATATTTGATCTTTAAAAATATATAGTAACTTAATCAGATCGGTAAGCAGAGTAATATTTAAAAAAAAATGCCAGAATTATGTTTTTTGGCTGCAGCAACATTGCAATAAAATACAATAAGAAGTGATCAAAACATCACATCTACCCAAATGTGTTAAAAAATGATAACTTGGGACACAAAACTTTGCCATCAATAAGTCCCTGAAAAATAGAAACGGTTCTTGGAAAATGGCAAAAAAACATACTTATTAATTTTTACCCCTCTGTCAACCAGCCTCCCCTGTCACCAGCCTCCTCTGTTCACCAGCCACCAGTGTCACCATCGTCCTCTGTCACCAGCCTCCTCTGTTCACCAGCCTTCTCTGTCACCAGCCTCCTGTCATCAGCCTCCTCTGTCACCAGCCTCCTCTGTCAACCAGCCTCCTCTGTCAACCAGCCTCCTCTGTTCACCAGCCTCCTCTGTTCACCAGCCTCCAGTGTCACCAGCCTCCTCTGTTCACCAGTCTTTTTTCACGAGTTTCCTGTTCACCACTCTGGTCTGTTCACCAGTCTCCAGTGTCACCAGCCTCCTTTGTTTACCATCTTCCTCTGTTCACCAGCCTCCAGTGTCACCAGCCTCCTCTCTTTACCAGCCTCCTCTGTCACCAGCCTCCTCTGTTCACCAACTTCTTGTCACCAGCCTCCTGTCATCAGCTTCCTCTGTTGACCAACCTCCTCTGTTAACCAGCCTCCTCTGGTCATCAGCCTCCAGTGTCACCAGCCTCCTCTGTTAACCAGTCTCCTCTGTCACCAGCCTCCTCTATTCACCAGCCTCCTCTGTTCACCAGCCTCCCCTGTCACCAGCCTCCTCTGTTTGTGGCACCCTGGCACCTGTTGGGCACCACAGAAATCCTTAGGCACAAATGGAGTAAGTAACAGCACAGCAAAACCCACAACACAAACAACACTTAGAACACCTGGTTTCACCCCGAGCCTCTAGGGGGAGCTACACTGGTGACTTTGAGCCAGTTCCCCCTATAAATAGAGTCTTGGAGGGAGAAACTTCAGAGTGTGGTAGACGCTACAAGAGCTGCCAGCCTGTGTGAAACCTCCACCCTATGAGGAACACACTAGGCCCAACCAGCCTGTTAGCCAGTGGAGATCCCTGCAATTGGGATAATAGGAAGAAGGAGATCACCTCTCAAGGAATACAGAGTTATCCTAACTCTTCCCTACAAACCGGTTACTGGAACCGAAGCTGTGAGAGCTGCCCAGCCACCACAGAGAACCAGCACCATCAACAGGAGGTTTAGCCACCTGTTACACCTGATGCACCCATCCACGAGAGCCCAGGGAAGAGTACTGATCCTGCTCAGACCCTTTTACAGCGCCCTCAGTGCTGATAACCAGGTGAAGCAAGTTCCATTGAACCAACTGCCCGGTCCGGCTGGATTCCACATCCACCCGACCTTAGCACCAGAAGTAGAGAAAGGAAGCCTAACACTGCTTGCTGTGAAACTCCAGAAGTGCCAACTTCACTATCCCGGTCCGAGTGTACCTGACTACCATCCAGTAAAGGTACCTAAAAGAGACTTTGTGTGGTTGTGCATTATTCCCGGATTCAGCGCGCAGCATCCCGCAGCTGCCTCACAACATCTTGCGCAGCTCCCGGCTCCGGGGATTCCCGCTCATCCTGTGGGGAGCGTTCCATCTCGCTGTATACCATCCCCCGGAGACCCGAACAGCGCTGGTAAAGTTACCAGAACACCCGCAGGTGGCGTCACGAAGACAAATCACCCCCACTGTTCCGCCATTCCCCTATTGATCTGGACCACCGGGCCTACACCACCGCAGGCGCGGTTCCGTGACTGGAGGAGAAACAACGCCCACTACGTGTACCCTCGGCTACGGTGAGTCAGAATTTGGTGTCACGAACAGGATACGAGCAGGCCCGTTATCACGGGTATTGTGTGCTATTTATTGACTGTAAATATCGAACTGTACATTGGGTCCGCCATTGCTGCGCGAAAAGGCGGGAAAAGAAGGGGCATGACTGTGCAGAGGGCGCGAAGATTGGCCCCGCCCCCACGCTCTGACGACTTCCCCTGTACGCAGCAGGAACCGGAAACTCCCGTGGTGCCTCACTCCTCACCGCGAGGCCGACACTTCCGTTTGAAACCGAGGGAAAGGCTACGCTTAACTAAGGGGGAGCGACCATGAGTAACCCGGCTCCCGATCACGCGGTGCCCCCGCTAGACCAAGCGGTACCTCAAAATATACCTTTTGATGGACAGCAACCAGTCGGCGGTATGCCTCCGCAACCCGCTCCGATTATGCCGATGTCTCTACCCTACGTTCCTAGTGCGACCTGGTTACCCAAGTACAGCGGTGTACCCAGCACCTTGGAGAACTTCCAGAGGAAGATATGCCAGGCGCTGGACATGTACCCGATGATCGGTAAGCAAAGAGCTTCAGTTATTATGGGACAGTTAACCGGTGCAGCCGAACTGCAGAGCCGCAGCTGGTCTGTAGAAGTTCAGGAATCTGTGGAGCAGATATTCGCTAGATTAACCCGGGTCTTTGAGTGCCATACCGAAGCTGGATTAAGACTGTCATTCTATCGTTGTAACCAAGGGGCACAAGAAAGTGTCCTTGATTATTCACTGCGCTTGCAAGAAGCATACAGACTGTTAAAACAAGTCGATCCTGATAGTGCTCGAGATGAGAACAAAGCGTTAATTGGACAATTTATTGTGGGCCTTAAACTGTCTGAGGATAGAAAGCAAGCAAGCTGGTGGTCCATACAGAATCCAGGCGCAGAGTTTGATACCTTGAGAGACTTAACAGTTTGGGGACAACGACTCGCTGAAGTACCTGATCCCGCTTCACCGCAGCAGCAGTGCACTGACACCCCTTCCGTGCCGGCAGCAGCATCTCCAATCCCTGCGATTCAGTCCAGTGCACAGACTGTAACACCTGACCGGTTTGATCAACTGTGTGCTAATGTCGAGCAGCTGATGAAAGACGTGGCCAAGCTACAAGCTGGGAGAAGACCCAAGACAGATGCAAGGCCATCGGACAAGATTCAACTCGCCGACAGTCCAGACGACGTTCCGTGGATGAGGAGAAAGACACAGCCGTCGCGAGGAAAACCTGCAGACCGCCGCAGTCCTGACAGACGCCGCAACAGTCAGCAGAACGACTTAGGAGGACGCAATCTGCAATCCCGTCCTTTAAACGAGCGACCCCTGGGCGAGAAGGGCCAACCCCAGGAGTAGACTGTCCAGGCCCTACGTCCAGCTGGGAACACAAGTATGTGGGAGACTGTCCATACTTACCAATCGTCATCGATGGCATCGCTATCTCCGCCTTGATAGACACTGGATCCCAGGTGACATCCATCCCCAGTACCCTTTACAAGCAGTTCTGGCCAGATGTTAAGCTAGAACCCCCAAATCCCGAGATGAACCTTGAAGCCACTAATGGTATTCCGGTTACCATAGAGGGACAGTGGGAAGCTACAGTAAAGGTGGGGAGGGTGCAGTTGAAAAACCAGGGTATCTTAGTGGTCCAGGATAAGCCTACCACAAGGATCCATATGTCATATTGGGTACCAATGTCATGATCAAATGCCTCGATGAAGTGTTGTTTTTACTCCAACAGAGTGCTGAAGCCGGTAAACCCAGAGAAAAGAGGGCTATCCAAAAGCAGATCAGAGCTCTGGTGTATCAACAACAGGTAACCTTGTCAAATGGTGAGATTGGCAGAGTAAGAGTCACAGATCCCATTCCAATTGTGGTACCACCCAGAAGTGAAATGATGATCTGGTGTCGAGCAGTCATAGGCCTCAGAGGGCAGGACTACCAAGCTGTAGTAGAACCTGTAATGTCTGATAGTAGTCCTACGCTCTTGACAGCCAGAGGGTTAGTCGACGTAAGAAAGGGGAGAGTCCCCGTACGCATATTAAATTATGGTGATGACGAAGTCAGACTGCCAAGATATGCAACTGTCGCAAAATTGTACCAAGTAAAAGATGATGCTGTGATTGATGTAAAATCCTCTAACCAAACAGTCACTGATGAACCCCCTCACTCCAAAGATCAGTTAGAGAAATGGTGTCAAGACCTCAGTGTAGGAACTGACAATACACCCTCTCACCAGAAAAATGGAGTATACCGGGTAGTTCGGGAGTATGAGCAAGTGTTCAGCAAACACCCACTTGACTTTGGGAGGATTAAAGGGGTACAACACCATATCCCCACAAACAACCATGCACCCATCAAAGAAAGGTACAGGCCTATACCACCCACTCACTACCAGAAAGCAAAAGAGATGCTTCAGGACATGAAAAATGCAGGAGTCATTAGGGATAGCTGTAGTCCCTGGGCCGCACCACTAGTCCTGGTTAAGAAGAAAGATGGTAGTATGAGGATGTGCGTAGACTATAGGCAAATCAACAAAGTCACACACAAGGATGCATACCCGTTACCACGCATAGAAGAGTCACTAGCTGCACTTAAATCTGCCAATTACTTCTCCACATTAGATCTTACTAGTGGGTACTGGCAGGTTGCCGTTGCAGAGGAGGATCGTGAGAAGACAGCCTTCACCACTCCTATGGGCTTATGCGAATTCAACAGTATGCCATTCGGGTTGTGCAATGCCCCAGGAACATTTCAGAGACTTATGGAGTGTTGTTTGGGCCACAAGAACTTTGAGACTGTCTTGTTATACCTTGATGATGTCATTGTCTACTCTCAGACCTATGAAGATCACCTCCAACACCTGAGTGAAGTGTTCGAGTCACTGTCCAAGTACGGGATGAAACTGAAACCGTCCAAGTGCCACCTGCTGAAATCCAAGGTCCAATACCTAGGACATGTGGTCAGCGCCGAAGGCGTAGCACCGGATCCGGATAAGGTCACCGTCATCAAGGACTGGCCAGCACCCATCAACCACAAAGAGGTACGTCAATTTCTAGGACTGGTCGGGTACTACCGACGCTTCATCAAAGGCTACACCAAGATAGCCGCCCCCATGCAAGATCTCATAGTAGGTCAATCCAAAAACGGCAAGATCAGGGGACCCCCGTTCCATTGGGGCCCAGAGCAGGACAAATCCTTCCAAACGCTGAAAGAAGCTTTAACTGGAGAAGAGATCCTGGCCTACCCTGACTACAATCTACCGTTTCTATTGTACACTGACGCAAGCAATGAAGGTTTAGGAGCAGTCCTATCTCAACGTCAGCAGCGCAAGGAGAAGGTGATAGCCTACGCCAGCAGAAAGCTCCATCCCACCGAAAGGAATCCGGAGAATTACAGCTCCTTCAAGCTGGAGTTCCTGGCCCTGGTCTGGGCGATCACAGAGCGTTTTAAACATTACCTGGCCTCCGCCCCGTTCACAGCTTTCACAGACAACAACCCTCTAACACACTTAGAGACTGCAAAGCTGGGAGCCCTAGAACAGCGTTGGGTAGCAAGACTCGCTAACTACGACTTCACTGTAAAGTACCGGGCAGGTCACAAGAACGGCAATGCTGATGCCCTGTCCCGAATGCCTCATCTTTCTGAAGAGGGAGAAGACATAGACGACCTGGAGGAGATAGAACTACCTGCTTTCCACCGTTCCGGTACAGCAACATGTCATCAGAGAAACCAGACACGTGTAGAGAGGACCGTGAACCCGTTACCTCACCATGACTGGAAGGAGGCTCAAGCCAACGACCCCGATGTCAGCCTGGTAAGGGATCTCATCACTCAAGAACACGCCAATATGGACTCTGATGCCTCACCAAATGCTAAACGCCTGTGGAAGGAGAAGGGAAGGTTGTTCGTCTACCAAGGTAAACTATGCAGAAGATACCTCAATCCGAGAACCCATGAACTCATCTGGCAGATTGTAGTTCCCAAGACTGAAGTCCAGATGATCCTTGAAGCATACCATGACGATGCAGGACACTTTGGATGGAAAAAGCTGGAGAGACTCCTAAAGGATCGGTTCTACTGGTTCGGTAAGAGAGGCTCCATTGACAAATGGTGTAAAAACTGTGGACCATGTCACCTTCGAAGAAAAGACCATCTAACTCAGAAAGCTCCGTTGCAACCAATTGTTACCACCAAACCTCTTGAAATAGTTGCTCTCGACCACGTGAAGCTTACCCCAAGTCGAACCGGGTACACCTACGCTCTCACCATCGTCGATCACTACTCAAGATTCCTGGTAGTCGTTCCAGTTAAGGATTTAACTGCTGAGGTAGCAGCCAAAGCGTTCCAGAGTTACTTCTGTTGCCCCCATGGGTATCCAGACCAAGTCTTAACTGACCAAGGGCCAGCCTTCGAATCAGCTCTGTTCCAAGAATTCTTAGGGCTGTATGGGTGCAAGAAAATCCGCACAACACCTTATCATCCTCAGACGAACGGTTTATGTGAGAAGATGAACCACATAGTCATTGACATGCTCAAGACCTTACCAGTTGAAGAGAGAAATCAATGGCCAGAGAAACTTCCAGATCTCGTGGACATCTACAACCACATACCCGTCAGTTCGACAAATTACACACCTGCTTACTTGATGAGAGCAAGACCAGGTAAACTGCCTATTGATTTGCAGATGGGAACTATTGAACCCACAGAAGATTCTTCTGACGAAGACTGGGTCAGCCAACGCCAAGAGAAGTACAAGAAAGTACAGGAGAGTGTTGAAAGGAACCTTGAAATCAGTAGAACCAAGCAAGAAAAAGACTTTAACAAGCACGCCTCAGCTGAACCGCTAGCTATAGGTGATGTAGTGCTGAAAAGAAAGCGAAAAACTAACAAATTGGATAACAGTTGGGAATCCATACCCTACACCTTTATGCCGTCACACTATGATAACTCAAAAACTTGTGTTATTAGCAAAGACAATGGGAATACTATTGCAACTGTCTCAAGGGATCATTTGAAGAAATGTCTGCCACAGTTAATCCCACAAGCAACCAGTTACCCTACTGTAACTACAGATGAAGAAACAAAAGAAAATCTAGTCCTTACAGAAATTGGATACTTACCAGCTGATTGGCCACAAATAGGTGAAGCATTCCTTATTCCAGTTATGCATTTCTACCAACCTGTCGAAGATCAGCAACCTAATCCAATTCCACAAGTCCAACAAGAAGAAGTCCAAGTGCAAGAATTGCAGCCTGTTATCATGGAACCTGAGATTCCTGTAATCGGTCAGCCTGCTAGTCCCACAGTAAGAGAAGCCATTCCTAATCAACTACCTTCAGAGGTCAGTCCAGTTGATAGACTCCGCACTTACTATGGTCTTACACAAAGCAGACATAGAGAACCAATAACCTCTTCGTACACTACACAAACAGCTTTGGAAACACCCACACTACGCAGATCCACACATAGTACATTAGGTCAACCCCCACACAAACTTGGAGAATGGGTTTAAAATGTAGTGGAAAATGTAACCTGTAAGTGTTGTAAATAGTAACCAGTTTTCAAAAACCTGTAAAAAGTAGTGTACAGAAGGGTGGAGGAACTGGGCTCTGTCCCAAGTATACTAAGTTGGGGACAGAAAGCGCCTGGTAAGGTATAGAAAGGTTAGTACCGGCCTCCCAAGCAGAGACACCCGTAGGGAATGTATAAAGTTACCATGTATCCCTGGACTTTACCTTTTTCCTTTTCATAAACTTTGAACAATTGTCACAGGACTTGTGTGACCACTAACTTTACCTTTTTCCAGCCTGCGGCAGATGGACTAGTGCCGTACGGACTGCTTTTCACCTTTTCCACATTTTTCACTTCCTTTTCAGTGATTTTTGTGTTTTCTTTAAGACTTTGTAAATTGAATGTTATAATATGCTTAGTGGTAAGTTGTAAAAAAGAACTTTTTCCTCAGCTGGGAGAACTGAGGTTAACTAAGGGGGAATGTGGCACCCTGGCACCTGTTGGGCACCACAGAAATCCTTAGGCACAAATGGAGTAAGTAACAGCACAGCAAAACCCACAACACAAACAACACTTAGAACACCTGGTTTCACCCCGAGCCTCTAGGGGGAGCTACACTGGTGACTTTGAGCCAGTTCCCCCTATAAATAGAGTCTTGGAGGGAGAAACTTCAGAGTGTGGTAGACGCTACAAGAGCTGCCAGCCTGTGTGAAACCTCCACCCTATGAGGAACACACTAGGCCCAACCAGCCTGTTAGCCAGTGGAGATCCCTGCAATTGGGATAATAGGAAGAAGGAGATCACCTCTCAAGGAATACAGAGTTATCCTAACTCTTCCCTACAAACCGGTTACTGGAACCGAAGCTGTGAGAGCTGCCCAGCCACCACAGAGAACCAGCACCATCAACAGGAGGTTTAGCCACCTGTTACACCTGATGCACCCATCCACGAGAGCCCAGGGAAGAGTACTGATCCTGCTCAGACCCTTTTACAGCGCCCTCAGTGCTGATAACCAGGTGAAGCAAGTTCCATTGAACGAACTGCCCGGTCCGGCTGGATTCCACATCCACCCGACCTTAGCACCAGAAGTAGAGAAAGGAAGCCTAACACTGCTTGCTGTGAAACTCCAGAAGTGCCAACTTCACTATCCCGGTCCGAGTGTACCTGACTACCATCCAGTAAAGGTACCTAAAAGAGACTTTGTGTGGTTGTGCATTATTCCCGGATTCAGCGCGCAGCATCCCGCAGCTGCCTCACAACATCTTGCGCAGCTCCCGGCTCCGGGGATTCCCGCTCATCCTGTGGGGAGCGTTCCATCTCGCTGTATACCATCCCCCGGTGACCCGAACAGCGCTGGTAAAGTTACCAGAACACCCGCAGGTGGCGTCACGAAGACAAATCACCCCCACTGTTCCGCCACTCCCCTATTGATCTGGACCACCGGGCCTACACCACCGCAGGCGCGGTTCCGTGACTGGAGGAGAAACAACGCCCGCTACGTGTACCCTCGGCTACGGTGAGTCATGTTCACCAGCCTCCAGTGTCACCAGCCTCCTCTGTTCAACAGTCTCCTTTGTCAGAAGCCTCTTCTGTTCACCAGCCTCCAGTGTCCACCAGTCTCCTGTGTCCATCAGCCTCTTCTGTTCACCACCTTCCTCTGTTCACCAGCCAACTCTGTTCACCAGTCTCCTGTCACCAGCCCCCTCTGTCACCAGCCTCCTCTGTCACCAGTCTCCGCTGTTCACCAGCCTCCTGTCACCAACCTTCCCTGTTATAGTATATAGCACCCCCCATCTTCAGTTCTATGAGCCTCCGAAAAGACAACAGATTTCCTGGATTGTCTAACGGAGGGGAGGGGACGTTAAAAAAAAATTTCCTGTGTTGGTGCCCGCCTCTACAGCTTGATGCCCAAAGCACATTCCCTCCAGTGCCTAGAGGGAAATACAGCCCTGCTGAAATCCCTTCCCTCTAGCCTTTAATTAGCCTCTCCTTCCAGCAGATTGTGTTGCTGATACAGTTCCACTCTATGTCTGGAAATTGTGCTGTGCAGACCTGTGTGTTTGTTTTGCTGAAGACCTTCCCTTTGGAGTTGCTGTATCCTGATTCTGTGGAGGAATAGCGCAGGGCTGGTGGAGGAGTTTATGGAGAGGCAGGAGACCCGAACCTTTTCACCATCAGAGATACCTTCGGGGTCAGGGTCATTCAGGGTTCCTAGTCTAGGGTCAGACTAGTCTTCCCTGGTCACCCTGCCCATAACTGCCACTCCCTCATCAGCATTGTCACTACACTGTGACACTAAGTTACATATAAAACAAAACTGTTTTTCTTTAGAACTACTGAAGTAAAAGCTATAATGGGCTAAGTCTAGGGCCACATTAGCATTGTGTCCTCCATCATGGGGGGTCCCGGCAGCATTAATGCAGCATTACCGTAGTATAATGCTGCCTTAACACTGCCAATAGAGATCTATGGATGACGGACTCCATAGCGCATGCAAACACCGGCACATAAGTGGTGGAGTTTGAACTCTCGTATTATTTCGTAGCGCACAGGAAAACGCTCCTTGTCGAAGTAACGCGAGATTTCAAACTTAGGCACTTAAATGCTGGCTTTTGTATGCGCTATGGAGTCCATCATTCATAAAGCAGCATTACACTACAGTAACGCTGCGTTAATGCTGCCTGAATCCTGCTCTTTGGTGGACCCCACAAGACGGAGGCCTCAACTCTAGTGTGGCCCTAGCCTAAGTCCCCTATAGGACTGTATAAGAGCTTTAAATCACATTTTGGAGCTGACAGACCCCTTTCATATGATAGGGTGTTAGCATAAAGGATATAAAGAATATGTTAAAATATGTTTTTGTTTATTGTTTGATTATTTTGATTTGGATTTTTGGTGGAGTCACCGTATGTTTTCCATTTAAATTCAACGAGTGGATCCTCCCTTATTACAAGCTGTGTATTCTACAGCACTGTGAGCGAGGCGACTCAATGCATCACTTGGGAACTCAAGAAGCTTGAGGGTTATACAAACTATCCATGAGGCCACTAAATACCACAGGAGCCTCATTTCAAAAGATTTAGTTCACAATCAATTTGCTGTGTAAGCGCTGGACTTAAATCATATGTGAAATTATCTCCTCTTGAAGTAGAGATTTGAAACTTAATGCACTTGTTTACGTAATACAGTATAGTTGCATGACATTCTTTACTCCACATCGTAATTAGATTTGCTATCCTGGTAACAAATTCTGATATGTTATTTACAACAGGAAGAAAGTAATGTAATGCTCAAGGAGGAGGACAGACCACAAAAGATTCCAATGGGAATATGGGCGCCTAGCCCTATAAGTTATGTCCCTTTTATGGATGACATGCTAAAGTAGATACTGTTCAAGGTAAAACAAATCAATTTCTACATAATATGGCAAAACAAATACAAAACGTGGGGATAACTAATGGCATTTGTTTAATGTACTTTACTTAATTTGTATTTAATCAAGCTTACTTTAGTCTCTACTTTGTATAGTACAGTATATAGCCCACACATGGAAACTCATACAGGAATAGTTCATGCTTTAGGGTAGAATCACACTGGTGTGTGACTCAAACAAGTGCAATGTAAGAATATCTTGCATTGCATTTGGCCCATATTAGGCAATGAGGCACCTCAGATCTACAATTTTTTGCTCAACCCTAATCAGATTAAGGAAAAAATGGCAGCATGCTGTGATTGTCAGCGAGTCTTCGATCAGTTGCACCCATAAAACATCATTTAGCACTCAAATGTCTTCTAAGTGCAGTGTAATATATGCCGAGAAAGGTAATGAAGGAGATGGGAAGATTAATGTCCTCCTCTGCACCTATGATCTGATAAGCATTTGACTAAAAACTTTGCTTTGCAAATCATACTGTAATCTGACCTGCTCTTCTAGTTATATCATCTCTGGCTGAGAATCTCTTGGCTTCCTGTGATGTGAAGTAAAAACTTTGCTTTATTGAGAGAAGAGAAGACATTTAGCACATGGCTGCAAGTATGAAAATGTCATATGACTGCTCTCGTGAACACTACTGGTGATGCTGGTAATTCAGTACTCTAACTTGTGGATGTGTTGTATGGCTGCTCAGCTCCAGTCATTAACTCTGACTTCAGCCAATTAAGAAATACTGCAGTCTAATTGAATCTTATGTGTGCTCCTGCTGGTAGCCAGATATATTCACTTGGTACTCCTACTTTGCTTTATTGATTTTCTGGATTGACCTCTGCTTGATTTTGTATTGTTTTGTACTGTACGATTTTGTACTTTTCTGACCTCTCCGCTTTGACTCTGCTTGGCAACTTTTCTATTCTTATAACTTGGGGTTCTGGCTAATGCTGCAGTTTGAATTTAGTCTGTCTGCGATACCCCTTTTTACCTGTAACTTGGACGCACGTTACATCCCTGCTAGGATTTGGCATATGCTAATATCTAGACTACACCTTTGTGGACTGACAACCTCAGCATTTCCTAACAAGCCCAATAATTGGCTGCAGAGGTAGTGTGGTTTAGTCAGTGAAAAATGGAACAGTAGCAGAGAGTCAACAATGAACACACCAATAACTCGACATGTACAAACACACACACATAAGCAAACACTAATATATACACACACAAAAAAAAAAAAATAACTAACTAACCGATTATATATTGTTTATTCCAAAGTATTACAATTTAATGTCCCTGAGTTAAAATATCTGTCCTATTCTGTACCCTTGAATAAATATTTGTCCCTTACCGTTATATGTGGAAAAGAGGAACAGAGATGAAAGAGGCACAGGGGGAGACAGCCTACAGGGGAGAGAGACAGGCAAAGGAGAGGGATGCGCAAGGGAGATAGAGGCACAGGGGAGACAGACAATACACAGGGGAGAGAGAGGCACAGAGGAGAGAGAGATGTAGAGGTGCAAGAAGCACAGGGGGGACACAGCACACAATGGAGAGAGAGGCACAGAAGACAAAGAGACACAGGGAAGAGAGAGTACAGAGTGGAAACAGTGCACAAGGGAGAGAGAGGCACAGGGGAGAAAGAGGCAGAGTGGAAGAGCCAGTGCACAGGAGAGAGAGGCACAAGAGGGAGAGAGGCACAGAAGGGTAAGAGGCGGAGTGTGACAAACAGTGCACAGGGGAGAGAGGCACAAGAGGAGAGAGGCACAGGGGAGAGAGGCACAGTAGAGAGAGATACAAGGGATAAAAAGGCACAGGGAGACAGCACAAAAGGGAGCGAGAGGAACAGGGGGACTCAGCGCACAGGTGGAAACAGTGCACAGGGGAGAGTGAGACACAGGGGAGAAAGATCTAGGAATATGAGACAAAATGTGCATAGGGTCTTATCTCTTAGCAGAGAGAGGCAATTGCCCTGTGAAAATTGCTCACCTAGTCTGGATGTGTGAACCCACAACCACACTCGTACAGCTGCTGCTGGATCCACACCTCCACGTGCAACATGGCAAACAACTGGTAAACAGGACGAAGTGTCGGTGAGCTGCACTGCTGGAAAGTAGACCAGAACCCAAAATGTTTGGTGCAATGGTGCTATTTTATTCCAACGCGTTTCAGAGCAGTCTCTTCTCCTTCCTCAGGGATTATATCTATAATCCCTGAGGAAGGAGCAGAGACTGCTCCGAGATGCGTCGGAATAAAACAGCACCATTGCACCAGACTCCTTGGGTTCTGGTCTTCTTTCCAGCAGCGCGGATCACTGACACTTCGTCCGGTTTTACAGAGGTACAAGAGGGAGAAAGTCACATAGGAGACAGAGGCAAGCACACGGGAGAGAGGGACAGGGGGAGACAGTGCACATGGGGAGAGAGGCATAGTGAAGAGAGAGACATGGGGGAAAGAGCACACAGGGGAGAGAGAGGCTCAGGTGAGAGAGAGGCGGGAGAGGCAAAGATGAGAAAGAGGCACAGAGGGAGCCATCTTACAGGAGAAGAGAGAGAGGCACAGGGTGAGACAGTACACAGGGGAGAGAGAGGCACAGGTGAGAAAGAGGCACAGGGTGAGAGACAGCACACAGGGAAGAAACAGTGCACAAGGGAGATTAAGGCACACTAGAGAAAAATATGGGCGAGACAAAGCACAGTGGAGAGAGAGGCTCAGGTGAGAGAGAGGCACCGTGGATAGAAAGGAAAAGGGGAGAAAGAGGTACAGGGAGAGCCATTGCGCAGAAAAGGAAAAGAGGCACAGAGGGAGACAGCACACAGGGGAGAGAGAGGCCCAGATGAGAATGAGGCACAGGGTGAGAGACAGCACACAGGGGAGAGACAGTGCACAGGGGAGAGAGTGGCAGAGGAGGGGAGATAACAAACAGGGAGAAGACAGCACACAAAGAGGGAGACAGCACAAAGGTGAGAGAGAGGCTCATGGGGAGACAACGCACAAGGGAAAGAGAGGCACAGTGGGGGAGACAGTGCACAGGGGAGAGAGAGAGACACAGTGGGGGAAACAGCACACAGGGGATGGACAGCACACAAAGGGGAAGACAGCACACAGAAATGACAGACAGGCACAAGGGACAGACAGCACATAGGGGAAGAAAGCACACAAGTGAAGAGACAGCGCACAAAGAGGACAGATAAGAACAGGGGAGAGATAGCGCTCACAGGGGGAGACAGCACACAGGGATCAGAAAGCGCACAGGGGACAGACAGTGCACAGGAGACAGACAGCACACAGAAAAGAGAGACCGGTACAGGGGAAGAGAAAGCGCACATAAGAGAGACAGCAACAGGGGATATGAAAAATAAAAATATACAGAGAAGTCCTCTGAGGGCCAATCAGGTCCTGGTGGGCGGAGTGCAAGGGTAGTGTGTAGTGGAAGTTTAAGTTTAGTGCAGAACAGCCTGCAAGAATGTAAGAGGACAGTCTGTAAGTGAACTCTCCGAGCAACATAGGAGAAGGAGCCAAAACAACGAGCTCTGCAACCTAGGAGAGGGGGTTGCACAGTCCGTGCGGCCCCCTGGCCACCTTCTACCGGCCATCTCCCTACAGTCACCACGGTTGAGCACCATTACTCCCGGTGCATTACCAACTGAACTACGGGCATCAACATGCGGGTCCAAAAACTCCCGTGCCCAATCTACAGCCGGTTTGCTGGTACCGAAGCTAGCAGCAGTTCAGCTCTGCTATGCGAACCAGAAGAGTGGAGGGACCGCTTTACAGGAGCACCCCACCACCGCCAAATCCAGTCGTCTAACCAGCGGTGTACCCACCAAGGGAACATGTTTTGGCGAGTCACTCCTTTCATCAGAATACTTGCCATATACTTGCCACATTCAGGCACAGAGAGGAGAAACAGTGCACAGAGAGGACAGAGAGTGCACAGGGGGAGGAGAGACAGTGCACAGGAGGGAAAAGAGACAGTGCACAGGGGGAGAGAGCACACAGTAGAGAGACAGGCACAAAGGAAAGACAGTGCACAAAGGAGAGACAGTGAACAGCAGGGAGACAGTGCACAGGGAAGACAGGAACAGAGAAGATACAGGCACAGAGAGGAGACACAGCACACAGAGGCCGTTCTGCCAATGCAATAGCATTGGGCCCACCTCTGGTTAGCTATAATTGCCAAGCTATATTGCTGCTCTTCTGCCCCATCCAGTTCTCTATACAGCTCACTACATCATTGCACACAGAATGTCCTATTTTGGTGTTCAGGCAGCCATTGTAACTTCCCGTATCTATTCAGCATGAAAAGAAGGATGCTGGAAGAACCCCAAAAACTATTATCTGCACGGTGCTGGAGGATGCTATACAGAGGATAGAAAGGAGTGCAGTGGGCTGGTCCAGATGAGCAGTACAGGTGAGCAGCATGGTGACAAATATTTTCCCTGCTTTAATTACGTTCTGAAAAAATCCCAAAACTTAAAAGGAATATTTGATTTGCATCAAAATCATTCAATGAGAATCAAATTTCCTGGCCAAATTAGAGCAAACTGATGAGTTCAAATTTTGGCAGATTCAATCTTAACTACGAAGAAATGGTTTAAAAAAGTAAGGAATTCATCAAAACAGAATAGAGTGCCATAAACAAGAGAATAAATTGGTCAACTCTTGGATTGCACCTCTAATTAAAAATTGAAAAAGATATTTTTCTGCACTGATAGAAAATTCATTCTGATTGTGTAATGCCAGGAGGGGCTCCATGGTTCCGTAAGGCTTTATAAAGCTCCAACAAGAGACAGTGTTTTCACTTCTCACTATAATCCAAATTAGGTGGTATAGGTCTATGAGCAGTGGTGTAACTTGAAGCTCATGGGGCCCAATAAAAAAGCTCCAATGGGGCCCCCCAATTATTGTAAATCTTAAATAGCATTAGTCTTTTTCTATAGGCCAAAAGGACTTTTGGGGCTTCCTAGTCTCCAGCGTCACTTCCACCCGCCGCGTCGCTGGATCTATGATGCGCCCAGGCCGGCTTCAGCATGCCATCTGCGCATGCTCTGAAGCCGGCCTGGGTGTACCAGTGACGCGGCTGGCAGCACGTGAACTGCTCATTGTGAGGACGTGATGGGTGGGTAATTTGAATCCTTCTGGAAGAAGATGCCGCCCTGGAAAAAATATGGACAGCAGTGAGGCGGGTGCGAGCATGGCGAGGAGACCCGCCTATCGGTCAAAGACCCTGGAGGAACACTCATCAGACAAGGATTTGGTAAGTATAAAAAAGTGATTTATTGTGCATCTAGTTAGGTAGATTTAGGCAGTATGGGATGGTTAGAATAGTAATTTTAGGCTCCAGGGACAGATATTTATAGGTTAGATAGGTATTTTAGGTGGTTGGTTCCCTTTATCAAGGAAAATATGTTTCCTATATTCTCCTATTCAACGCTAAACAATAAGTGATCTGCATTTTATAAGTTGCACCAGAGGAGTCAGAACACTAAAAGAGAAATCTCCATTGCCAGTTAACATGTGGTGTTTGGTGCACAGAAATTTCCCGCATGAACTTGGCTACCTGGATTAGAATGTCAGAGGTATACATCACAGCACGATCCTTAGCACTTGCATTCTGTGTGGCAGTGCCGCTTGAAAGCCTACCCAATAATACTTCATAGAGTCCACTGGTAGAGAGCCCAGACATTCCACAAAACTTTTTTTAGTGGAGGTCTGTCAAAGACAAGACTTAGCAAGTCCTGAGCTCCAGCCACTTAGTCTCCATTATCTCCATAGTTCAAGCTGTAAAAAGGAAAGCCGCATTTAGCACTTGCCCATTCACGAGGAAACTACAGTAAGATGCAGGAATGTTCAATGCTTTCTTTGGCGATGGCTCCGTACATAAAAAATGGCTTTGGTAGTGCGTCTGAAACCATACTTTTCGCGTTTTAACAATTTTCATCTGCTCGACATTTCAGCTAAAAGCATAGCAATAATGAAAAGTTGCAAGCTCGGCATGCTTAGCAAATTGCTAGCTTTGAATTGATTTGTGGAGTACTTGATGTGTAATTGGTAGAAGGTGCTCACTTTTCTTCTCACAGAATCCTGTTGCTCGTTTCCATAAATAAGGTCATTGTAGCATTACCTAAATCACAATCTTCAATTCTGCTAACGTCCCAGACTCTGTCATTACAGGTCTACAGGTGTGATATATTTTGTATAATCCCTCTGGTCACCTTTGATTTGTGAATTGATATTGTGGATTAAAATGCTGTATAAATCAAGATCCAGCTCAATAGCACAGTAATGATCTGCAGATTTGGGCTTTATATGAAGAATGAAATAGTGTTCCTTTCAGAAGACAAAAACGATCTCTGAGAAGTGAATGAAAAATGTCTCCCATATTAATTGATGTGATAATGGGGACTGAGTTTCACCTTGCTCTATTTCCAGGAATCTCTGCTTTTTATAGAAAAGGCAGTAATACATATTAAATATCTACAGCTGATTTAAAGAAATACTGTAACTTTACCCTGTGCCTAAAATAAATAAAATGTGAATCGAACAGATTATGTGGTGTCTGCTTGTACTTTTCTTTCTGGAATTTTCATTTTATAAAATAAAACCAGGTCTGGATTATTAACAATAGACTTATGAAAGCACCATTCCAACATTTTTTGTTTTTCATTTCACTCCTGGTCTGGTACTGTAAATCTACGTTCTCTGACCCTTCTCTCATACTCATCGGCCCCTGTCTCTATCTTCTATCCGCTCTGGTTGGTCTTCTGCACTTTGTGGCCTGCCAGATTGCTCCAGTGTTTTATGGATTGAGCCGGAGGTCATTCTTCGATGCAAGTCCGTCACATACGGATACTGTAGGTAAAATGTACGCTGCATTGATTGACACCAAAGGGTAGTAGTGAGAGGGGGATAGGGACACCTCCTGACACTGGCATGTGTCCGTACATTACTGCTCTAACACCCTTAGGAGGTCCTTCCCTCTGCTGCCTTCACGTATCTAGTTTCTGTCTGCCACCTAAGGTCACTTTGGCTAGTGCACTAGGCACACATGGATAGGTAAAGACAGACAGGGAAATTACAATAAGGATACTTGGTATTGGTTGCAGCACTCCAAGGCAGAGAAAGGGGGTCACCAGGAAAAACTTCAGCAGAAGAGCACTCCTGTCACACAGGACAATGATGAGGCAGAGAATGAACTCTATCAACAACATCAGGTGATGGGTCATGTGACTATTTAAAGGGTAGAGGAGGATCATCAAAGACATCATCTGATTAAAGACAGCAGCAGCAACAAAAGGAAGAAAATTACATTAAACATTCATATCCCAAAGCAGTTTAACCACATATAAAATACAGACTGCAGAGCAGTGAACTCATGGAAGAGTCTTTGTTCTGGCTGCCATAGACTCGCATTGAGATATTGTGGTATAACTTCTGGCCTGTCAAACATTGTAGTCACAAGTATGTGACGAGAGACTTGAGTAGCTTTGGTAAAAGGTGAAGACACTTGAGATTGACTATAAGACATGGGCAGGGAGCTTAGATTTAAAGCACCAGCCCAGCACTGAAAAAAAAGCACTGGTTTTACATTGAATTACATTGCACTGACAATCCAAGCATGAATAGACATGTTGAAAATATGCACATGATGAAAATAATTTAAAAAAAATCTTGATTTATTTAGAGCACACAGAGAAATCATACACAGTCACACAAATCATCAAGATCCACCAGAGCCAACCAGTTGGAGATCCAAAGAGCCAATCATTGACTGGCGATGACATAGAGGGTCATTTTTGGGTCCCAAACATTCAACCCCCATACCTCAACCTCCTGGGGTTTGCTCATCTGTGGTTATTATATGTGTCAGCAAAGTGACAGCACAGTGCATATGTGGCTCCCTAGGGTCCGGTTGCCACAATACTGCGCTTGGAAGCAAGGGAAGGTAACCTCATCAGGTGAAACACACACACAACACCTTCCCAACTCCAGGCCAGAAGGGGGAGATCTAAACCGGAGTTCAGGGAAGATTACCTATAAATTCTGGTCTGGTCAGTTTGTAGGACTGTGAAAGACATCCTACGGACAGCAACCATGCTAGGTTCATCATAGAACACTAACTAGCCAGAGTGAGTAACTTGTGGTGAAGGTCTGGGGGGGTGGAGGAGAAGGTTTGGGGAGTGGAGCCATTGCCAGCTCGCCCCAGCACCAAGCGCAGGATGGACACCAAAGGCCAAGGTTGCAAGGGACTTTATGCCCAGCAACCAACACTGGAGGGCAAGGGATTCCAAGTCACTCGCCCACCAAAAAGCCAGGAGGCACAGCAGCACCAAAGAGCCCGGAGAGACCCAGTGAGAAGAGGGTAACGTAAAAAAAGGGTTCACGCTGACTGTCAAATGGGCCAGGACAGTAGGAAAGAGTGGAGGGTCGCAGCATAGCTTCAGGCAGCCAGGGCTCACTGAGAGCAGCACATTAGGAAGGTCTCAGAACTTGCCAGGTGTGGAGGACCTCAACTTGCTTCCAGGCTCTGGACCCCTAACACCACTTGTGAACTGTGCCCTGGATGACCCTGCTACTTACTTCAGTAAAGGTAAAGGAGTCGGTCAGTCATGTGTCTATCAGTTATTTTGTACGCTAGGTTCTTCACCCCCAATGATCCTATTACCTCCATAGACTATACTGTTGCCCTGGGGACCCGGTCTTCCCTTGGAGAGCTAAACCATCAGAACTGCTACTCCCATTATCCCCAGAAGTCCCGACTCCAGGGGCGGCTATATTGGCCACATTCCACCGGTGGCATCATGACACAAACTCTTTTATTTTCAGACCCTTTTCAAACTACTGATTTTTACTGATCGTCCAACGAGGGGATCACGGATCAGGTCACACCACCGTGACATCCTGCAGCCCTGACGAAGTCGAGAGGGCCCGGTTCCGATTACCCCACGGTCCCTGCCTGGGGTGAATTACATATTGATGACTTGCGTCTAGTTGAACTGGGAGCTGTGGCCTCGAGTGGCACCAAAGATAGGGAAAGGGAAGATAGGGAAGATGAGATAGGGAAAGTGAAAATAAGAGGCATAGAAGCTTAGAAGGTGGGCTGTGGAGATGGTGGGAAAAATGAGCAGCTAGGCGAATGTTTGTTTTTTTAACAATTTGCCTGTCCCTCTGTTGTTCCATGTAAAAGTGACTCTAGCTGGCCATCATTTACTTAATTTGCACAGAAGGAATTGCAAAAGATACAGAATTCTGAATAATATATTTATATTTAAAATTCATCTAGAATTCTGTGCAACTGAAAAAAATCCATCATCTCTAATATCAATTGTAATAATCCTTCAATAGAAATCAGGAAATCCCATACAATATAGTGCAAAGCTCGACAATAAAACAGATGTCTGATAGACTTTATTGTTAAAGTGTACAATTGTATAATGCTATTAGTCCCCCATAGAAACTTTTATTGTGCAAATGAAACTGATGCTGAAAAATACAATAAAAAGCAGGTGTCAGGGAATTAATCAAGTTTACTCAGTACCCTGGACAGCAGCAAATACCCTACTTTGTACTCCGAATGGAGAAATGCAATCTAAGACCTAACAGCTCCAATTACAATTAGCGAGTTATCATTTCCAGAGCTGCAGTTCAACAACAGCTGGAAAGACACAGACTACGTTAATCTGCTCTGTTTATTTAAATGCATTTTTTTCTCCCATTATTTCTAGTAGACACTAGCTAAAAAGTCTAAGTTGATTGATGCCATATACAGTGATGAGCAAAAGGGTAACGATGGTTTGAACTCTTCACTTTCGGGCACTATATCTCCCCATTCACTACAGCTTTGAGCTTGAGACTACCTTAATTTTTTAGTCAATCATTTTGGTTATCACTTACCTAAATTTAACTTTTAAGTATTTAGCATATGATTTGTTATGCAGATTCTTAACATGTCACTTCATTGTTACTGTTTTATTTCTGGTGTTTGAAAAATATTTTTCTTTCTGTATGCTACACATTACAACATGTTTTAAGATTCCTTAAAAGCTCAGTGTGTCATTAGGTTGATTCCCAAGTGAAAAGTCACTGGTTTAAGTCAAGGAGCAGCCAAGAAGATGGTGCCCCAAGAAAAGGGAAACCACATCATCAAGCTCATTGATAGTGGTCTCTCAGTCGAGAAAATTGACAAACGGTGTGATGTTAGTGGCATGACAGTTTGAATGATATGAAATGAAGTCCACCGATCCATTCAAAAGCCAAGAGGTGGATGTCCAGGCAAATATTGGAATCAACAATTTGGCTCATCGCAAGGTCTATCAGTTCTGGTGTAACAAGTATGGCAGTGGAGCTGCCTCATATGCTTTGTAATTGTGAGGTTGCAGACATCAATGCAAGCACCATGTGACGCACATTACACAAGTCTGGAATGGTGGCCCGTAAAAAGGTGAAGAAGCCTCAACTTCAATATCAGTAATAGCGCTGACTCGAAATTGCAAATAAGTACAAAAAGTGGACTCTAGAAAATAGGTTGATTTGGAATTTAGGCAAAAATCAATAGACTAGGCTTTGATGGGATTAAATGGGTCTGGAAGAAACAAGGGAAAAAGAGGCTAGCCGATTGAGAAATTGAATAAACTGTCAAGGTTGGTGAAGAAAGTCTGAAGATATGGGGTTGTTTCACAGCCAAGGAGTTATAGAAAAAGCTTTATATATACCAAAGTGAGTTGACCAGAACATGAAGAAGAGACCTGCAACAGGTTTCAGTCGACACATGCGGGAATCTGAGTGTTTATAAAAGGCACCACAACTACAAGATCATTGTTTTGTTTCTCCCACTGAGAGCAATCAATCTGATAGAGAGCATGCCCAGAAGGATTCAGGCAGTGTTTAAAACTAAAAGTGGATTTAAAAAAAATAAAAATATAACTTTAGATTTTTCAGGAGCAAAACAGCAACAATGCAGTTTCATCAGAAGTATCTGTACGACGAATCATATGCTAAATAGCTTCAAGTCAAATTTATGTATGAGACAGTCCAGATGATTGTCTATAAGATGAAGGTAGTCTCATGCTTAAAGCTGTATTGTATGGTGAAATGTGGTGCCTGAAAGTGAAAAGTTCAAAACATTGTTATCCTTTTGCTCTTCAGTGAACTGATAGAAATTGTAGTTAGATAAAGAATAGTAGTCTTCTGTGTGTGGACAAATGAAAATGATTGTGTAACTTTCAGCACAATGTAATTTAAGAACTAATATCCTGTGCTGACTTTTTTTTATTGTTTCTTCACAGACTTAGAACTAGATCTTTCTGATACAATGCAACAAGTCAACAATTTTTTACTTGGGTCCAAATCATAAAATATTGAAAGGAGTTGTGTTATCTGGGGCATTTACGGAATGCTCGCTTGACAATTTTTGATGCTTTCAGAATTTTTTTCTGACAGTTCAGGGCCCTTTTTATAAGATAAATATGTGACAACCAATGCTGAATATGCAAATATTCTCTTCAGAGAAGACAGCAACCCTTCGTCCACCTATTGTGGATAGTAAAACTAAAAGTCAATAATTCCCTTTATTGAGCCAGCTATATGACAGGATAAATAGCTAAGGCTCGTTTCACACTGTGATTTTTTCCTGTCCGTAGGGATCCTACTTTTTGCAGGACTCCATGGACAGGAAAAGGATCGCATCGGAGGTGACCTCCGGATGCCATTTCTGTGTCCGGGTCCATGATTTTCACGGATCCGGACACAGAAAGTCCAAGCCTGCAAAGTGTTAAAAATAAAAAATATATATGGTAGCTGTGACGAAATCGACTCCTTTAGAACATATGAAGATTTCTTATGTAACCCAGACAGATTATATATAGGCTTGTAAACTTGTAATGGCCAAGGAGAATTTCCTACAGTATTTTCATAGATTACTGTGGTTTAAGTTTAGCATGGTAATATAATTATCTAACTTGTTTGTCACTGAAGGCCAGAGAACTTAATTATGCTAATCGTTCATTGTCTATTACCCTGTGAATGTTGATTCTATGTACATGGCTCCAGCCACTATTGTTTTAATGTCATGGTTTGCAGACTGAATGTCTCCTACTAACATTCCATTGTAAGGACTATGTCAATTAGTGATGGGCGAATCCTAAATTACTCGGAATCGCTTGACTCTAGCGAGTCAGAGCACAGGACTCGCTACTCGTTGCGAGTCTAGCGAGTCCAATGTTAATGAATGGGGAAGCGAGTAATAGCGAGTAGTGTGAGATTTACAAAATCGCAGATGTGTCTCGGAAGCTTCAGCCTGAAGCAATCCTAGTTTTGCCATTTATTTGCATTGGACTCGTTTACTTTGTAAGTAATCGCTGGAAACTCGCACAGATAAGAGTCCTGTCTGCTCTGTGTGCTGGCTGCCACAGCTCCAGGGTCCTAGAGCCTGCCTGCTGCCTGATGTAGCAGAGCTGAGATTGTTCTCAGTCTGCTCATTCCCTGTGCATAGACATCTATATCTATGCAAAGGGATGTAGCAGAGAGGACATCGCGTTTTGGACTGCGTCGGACGGAAGAGGATTTTTTTAATTAAAGATGGAGTCCCTAATGGCTTTTTTTTTTATTTCTAATAAAAAATTTTCTCTGTGTTGTGTTTTTTTTAAAACAATTTAATAGAAATTCATGGCGGTCATGTCTAATATTGGCGTGACCGCCATAAATTTCGGGCTTAGGGCCAGCTGATAATACAAAGCTGGCCCTAACCTCTTTATTACCCAGCGTGCCACCGCCACCAGGGCCGCTGGAAGAGCGGGGTTCAGCGCCAGAGGATGGCGCTTCAATGAACGCGCCATCTTCTGGGGCGGCTGTGGGCTGCAATTTGCAGCGGGGGGTGCCCAGAAAGCTTGGGCCTCCCTGCGCTGCGGATTCCAGCCCCCAGCTGCTTAGCTGTACCTGGCTAGACATAGAAATTGCGCAGAGCCCCACACATTTTTTTAAAATTATTTCATGAAATTCTGAGATTCTGACTCTGAGACTCTGACTCTGAGATTCTGACTCTGACTCTGAGACTCTGAGACTCTGACTCTGAGACTCTGACTCTGAGACTCTGACTCTGAGACTCTGACTCTGAGACTCTGACTCTGACTCTGAGACATTGACTCTGAGACTCTGACTCTGAGACTCACTCTGAGACTCTGACTCTGAGACTCTGACTCTGAGGGTGAGACTCAGATTCTGACTCTGAGACTCTGACTCTGAGACTCACTCTGAAACTCTGACTCTGAGACTCTGAGTCTGACTCTGAGACTCAGACTCTGACTCTGAGACTCTGACTCTGAGACTCTGACTCTGAGACTCTGAGTCTGACTCTGAGACTCTGACTCTGACTCTGAGACTCTGACTCTGAGACTCTGACTCTGAGACTCTGACTCTGAGACTCTGAGACTCTGACTCTGAGACTCTGACTCTGAGACTCTGACTCTGAGACTCTGACTCTGGCTCTGAGGGTGAGACTCTGAATCCGAGACTCTGACTCTGAGACTCTGAGTATGACTCTGAGACTCTGACTCTGAGACTCTGACTCTGAGACTCTGACTCTGACTCTGAGACTCTGACTCTGAGACTCTGAGACTCTGAGTCTGACTCTGAGACTCTGAGTCTGACTCTGAGACTCTGACTCTGAGACTCTGACTCTGAGACTCTGACTCTGAGACTCTGACTCTGAGACTCTGACTCTGGCTCTGAGGGTGAGACTCTGAATCTGAGACTCTGACTCTGAGACTCTGACTCTGAGACTCTGACTCTGAGACTCTGAGACTCTGACTCTGAGACTCTGAGACTCTGACTCTGAGACTCTGACTCTGAGACTCTGACTCTGAGACTCTGACTCTGACTCTGAGACTCTGACTCTGAGATTCTGACTCTGAGACTCTGACTTTGAGACTCTGACTCTGAGACTCTGACTCTGAGACTCTGACTCTGGCTCTGAGGGTGAGACTCTGAATCTGAGACTCTGACTCTGAGACTCTGAGACTCTGACTCTGAGACTCTGACTCTGAGACTCTGACTCTGAGACTCTGACTCTGACTCTGAGACTCTGACTCTGACTCTGAGACTCTGACTCTGAGACTCTGACTCTGAGACTCTGACTCTGAGACTCTGACTCTGACTCTGAGACTCTGACTCAGACTCTGAGACTCTGACTCAGATTCTGAGACTCTGACTCAGACTCTGAAATTCATGAAATAATAAAAAAAAAATGCGTGGGGCTCCGCGCAATTTCTATGTCTAGCCAGGTACAGCTAAGCAGCTGGGGGCTGGAATCCGCAGCGCAGGGATGCCCAAGCTTTCTGGGCACCCCCCGCTGCAAATTGCAGCCCGCAGCGGCCCCAGAAGATGGCGCGTTCATTGAAGCACCATCCTCTGGCGCTGAACCCCGCTCTTCCAGCGGCCCTGGTGGCGGTGGCACGCTGGGTAATAAAGGGGTTAATACCAGCTTTGTTATACAAGCTGGTATTAAGCCCGAGATTCTTAATGTCAGGCCACGTTTGACCCAGCCACTAAGAATCTCCAATAAAGGGTTAAAAAAACACAACACAGAGAAATTTTTTATTAGAAATAAAAAAAAAAAAGCCATTAGGGACTCCATCTTTAATTAAAAAAAATCCTCTTCCGTCCGACGTAGTCCAAAACGCGATGTCCCCTCTGCTACATCCCCTGTGCATAGATATAGATGTCTATGCACAGGGAATGAGCAGACTGAGAACAATCTCAGCACTGCTACATCAGGCAGCAGGCGGGCTCTAGGACCCTGGAGCTGCACAGAGAAGACAGCTGGACTCGGCTCGCAAAGAAACAGCGGTTACTTTGCGAGTTTCCCTGCTATCACTGGCACAGTAGCCGAGTCTAATGCAAACAATGGCAATCCTAGTTTTGTCAGCGTCTCTGACAAAACTAGGATTGATATTGATTTGCATTGGACTCGTGTGAGTAAACGCGGGGAAACTCGCAGAGTACCGAGTCCTGCGAGTCCCTTACTACTCGCCGAGTAACGAGTCCTAGCGAGTGGATTCGCCCATCCCTAATGTCAATCAGTATGTCACTCTAACTTGTCAGGAGTACAATACTACTAAAATATGTTAAATGAGGTTTGAGGTCCAGCCAATGCCAAGACAGTGTTATTGCACCAATCGTGACGCTCCCAATATCCTGCATTGAGGGCTGAACGTATATAAGGAGATGTGTTCATTAACGAGAGTTAGTTAGATTCTGTCTAGTGGCCTCAGTCTACGGATTTCGGTCCCGGCTAGAGGTCCACTGGATTGAAGATTGGGTACAGGCAGCTAATATAGGGTCTTCGGGTCCGATTAGCAAGTCATAACCTCAGGCCTAGGCATTTCGGTGACGACCAAGGGATCAGAACACGGACTATAGAAGTACAAGGACTTCAGCATCGGATTATCAGATTCGGCTGTGATGACAAAGACTCCATAAGGACAAGGAAGCAACCCAGGTTGGGACGATACAGTCACCTGGCTACAGACTTTGCTGTGCTACATTCTAAACCCTGGTGAGCCAGCGGAAGGGTGAGACTCTGTTGCCTGTTACATTGTTGTGTTTTGCTTGGTTATGCGTTATATGCTGTTAACTGTTTGGGGATCCAATAAAGCCTTCATATTGTGATTCCCTCACCCTGTGTTGTCTGAGTAGTGTTACGCCCACGGTTAAGGAGCTCGGGCGTTCAGTTGGGGATGAGCCCTGGTCCACGTTGTCTTTGTAAAGGCGGCTGGGCCAGCGGACGAGAGCACCCACTGACTCCCGGGTCTCCACAATTGGTGGCAGCGGTGGGATACTACTCAGCCTGGTTTATCCAGGGGAGCTGCAGGGGACTGGTGTTCGTGGACACCGTCCAAGGGCTCAACAACTCGGGATGCATATAAGCATACCCAGCAGGCCATAGTGAGGCCATGTCCAACCCCACCAGCTCAGCCATGGGACAAGGACTGGAGTGGAAGTACGGCTGCTATAAGAAACTGCAACTAGAGGTGGCATGCCTTTTCCGAGAAATCGAAGCCAGGGACACTGACACACAGTCGGATTTGATCCAGAAATTGGTACAGTGGCATGCCCAAAAGGATGCAGAGAATGATGAGGACCCCGCCGAGATTGACCCAAAGGAATTAAACTGTGTGTTACATCATGGATCCAGTGACAATCTGGAAGGACACCAGTTTCAAGCCCTGGAACTGCAAGAAACTGATCCTGTCAACGCTGTGCCTGAGCAGGGAGAGGACAAGTTGGAGTTTATGGACAATGTCCCTATCCTTGTTGCTTTGGAAACTGACCAGGAAGAGGTTGATGTGGGATTTGTGAGCAGCCTTCCGACACCTGTTGATTCAGGGGCTAACCAGGAGGATGGTGAAGTGGGGCTCATGGATGGCTCCCCCACATCTGTTGTTTTGCAAGCTGACCCAGGACAAGGACTATCCAGCCAGTTTGTCACAGCCATCACCAACATCCAGGAAGCCAAGCAGCACCCTGATGTGGATCTTGCTACCCCACCTTCTGAGGATAATCCATGCTCCCAGCCCCCATTATTCTCCTCTGAGCCATTAACAGTGAGTACACCTAGCCAGACTGTGGACATTGACTTGTTGGGAATTGATAGCCAGAGGTTTATGGGAGCCCAACTCCTGAATCCCATTTTACTGCTTGTCCACAATATGTCTGCCCATCCTGGGGGAGGTAATCTGGGGGAGGTGTATAGATGGAAGCCTCAATTGCTGACTTCACCATTAAAAAAGACAATGCCACCAAGAGGAGAAGGATAACCAGAGACTTATCACATCTGACTGCCCTGTCTGGTTACAGTAACCTCTCAAGCGAGTCCCCTGATGCGCTCCATCTAGCTCCCGAGGGTTAAATGACCTGGGGAGGCGGGGCTACCTGATAAGCTGATCAGTCACATGACCGCAGTTACCACAGTAACCGGTCATGTGACTGATCAGCTGATCGGTTAGCCCTGCCCAGCTAGCGTGGAAGATAGATACCGATATCGGGGGACACGTCGGAAAGGTGAGCATATATAATTTTTATTTTTAACATTTGCTAATTTCACTTCTGTATGTATATACATCGCGTAAGTGAAATTAGACGGTAAAGAGCAGTTTTAGTGTACTGAGCATGCTTAGTACACTAAAATTGAGTCCAAGAAACGATCAGCTGTTTTCTCAGACCCGTGCTCCATAGGCACTCATGTTAATGGTCGCAGATCAGGTCGTATTCGATTCGGTCCGATTTGGTCCGCTGAGCCCAAAGCATTCTCCAATTTTTGGTACAGCAAAAAATCGGACACAATCGGATCTGACACAAATCGGATGGCAATAAGGCCAAATCCGATCTGATCAGTTGCCCATAGTGATACATAGGGGTCAAATCGGATCCGTGGCTATTCATTTTACAATGGACAGCCATGGATCCCAGAAAATTGCAATGTGAAAGCAGCCTTAACCAGACACTCCACTTCCAGTGTTGTATGTCCATGTGTTTTTCCCTCATCAGTGTAAAGATTAGGTCTGATTTAAAGTGAGAAGCCCATGATAGTAGGTTTCAGGGTGAATTTTTCACCTTGTGGAAATTGCCAAACTCATGTAAGAAGATTTAGGCCATGCATTGTTCTGTTGTGAAATTAAATGTGCAAATATCCTCTTCAGAGAGAAAGAGGAGAAGAAGTCTAGTGCCATCTATTGATGGTAGTAACCACTCAATAACCACTGCAGTGGGTTTTTTATTGCACCGCTGAAGTAGTGCCTTACAGGCACAATACGGTGCAGCAGGACCAGAACAACAGCGGTAAGAGAAGATGCCAGAAGATAAGCATGGGGCTTACATTTGAAGCGCAGTCTAGTGGGGGAAAAACAAAACGTAGGAGTGGTGCTTTAAATTGATTTAAACTGATTGAGATACTGATCTTCGGATAATGGGATTATTCCCCTTTTCTTATTAATCTTATCATTTGAACTATTCATCTGAGACACAAAGTCCAAGCCAGCTTTTCCTAGTAAAAATATGGGTGGCTGCAATAACTCAGCCATGTTGTATTTCATGCTGCTCTTGGTTCTGGCAGTGTGAATCAGAAAACAGGCTTGTGCTAAATGTATTGAATGGCACACACATTTGATAAATTTGGTACATCTTGTGCCGTCCTAAACAGAAAATATACACACTGTAAAGACAATTAGAAGAGCAATAGGGTCTTATCTGGGGAGGCAAAGGGGGCCACCAATATGGAATAGGCTCACCTGGCATGGTTGTGAAAAGCATTAACACAGCTAATGAAGAACCCCGAAGTTAGTAATTCACATGGATCAAAAAGAGGGTTAAAGCAGCACTAATCCAATGTATTTAAAGAAAGGGGATTTTATTAACGTCAACACATTGCATAGAGTGATTTCTCCTTACTCAGGACTGCAAAATCACATATAACTGTTATATATGTGATGTCGTAGCGCTGAGGACGGAGAAATCGCTCTCTGAAATGCGTTGATGTTAATGAAATCACTTTTCTTTAAATACATTGGATTGGATTCCATGGGGTGGTGCTGCTTTAACCCTCTCTTTCGATATTGATTACTAAACAAAAATTGAAATACAGCATATGCCTGTTGTAAGGCAATGGAAATACTGCAAAGTGCTGCGCATGAAATAGCCTTAAAGGCCCCTTTCACATCAGTGTTTTTTTTCATTTGCGGAAGATCCGGCGGAATTACCGCAGCTGCCGCATAACGGCTGTACTTGCGGTACACTTGCAGCAATCCCCATTCTCTATGGGGCTTGTGGTCAAGTGCGACAAGTATGTTTTGCTGGATCCGGCACTTGCAGGACTTGTGGCGCGTGAAAAAAACGCTGCTAACTGCATTTTTTTTACCTGCCGCAACTGCCAGATTTGCCGGATCAAGACAAAAAACGCATTTGTTGCACCTGCCGGATGTCCCATAGAGAATGAATGGGGGCTCGCCGCATTCTTGCCGCAAGTCATGTGTCACGTGGCAGATGTGGCAGATGCAGTAAATCTGCCGAATCTGCCCCAAATCAGCAAAAACGCTGATGTGAAAGTAGCCTAAGATAGATTGCAGCACAAAAGTATTGCCTAATTGTGCATAATATTTAGGTTACAATTAAATGGGTTGCATTAAATGAAGATTGCAATATTGCATCTAACTGTTGTGAATGATCTTGCATTGTAAACAAGGCTGTAACTACAACAGTTGCAGGGTTTGCAATCACACAAGACCCTGGAACATAGGGGGTCCCAAAAGTCCCTTTGACGTATAGAATAAGACTATTGCTATTAAAAATTGCAATAATTTGGAGCCCCATTGGAACTTTTGCATTAGAGCCAATGGGCTTGAAATTACGCAACTGATTGCAACACACGTCATAGGGTAACTATGATGGTAATGTCTTTCAATATTTGATATGTATTATCAATGTAATGTATTTTTTATAGCTTACTCTTTGTGGTGTGAGTATTCTTTACCCCCAGCTTTTCTTTACTGTACTCATTGATTTGTTTTCCATTTTTTTTGGGGGGAGAAGATTGAGCACATTTATTTTGCCTATATGACTATGGAGGTGGTATTTTCTGTCTCTCTGTGCCTTTATAAAGCAACTAGATCAACCTTAATAAGGCCTAAATAGTTCTGCAATGTTTGGTTGCCCAACTGAAGTTGCCGAGTATCCTATTCCCTAGCCTTAACTCTTACATACACTATACTCTTAATCAGCAATTTGTACATATTGAAGGTGTTTAGCGGGTGCATTCATGCCGTCAACTCGGCTTTATTAGGGCGTCTGTTACTGAAGATATTATATCAGCTTTCTAATATTGATTCTTACCATGATTACAATATCATAAAACATAATGCTCTTTTCCCGTTAGCTGGCAGCTTAAGGTTAATTGAATAGTTCTGAGCAAATAAGTAAGAAGAAAGCGTTTTCACCCTTAATCGAAAAATTCAGGTGCTAAGGTGCTAAAGTGATTTAATGCCCACTGCCTTTCATTTTTAGGGATATTGGTTGAATGCCAAAGAAACTTACAAGTGAAAATGAGTTTTGTGGTTTAAACTTATCACCTTGATTTGCTCTTATCCACAAGCCCCAAATCCCCTCCTAAGTTGACAGCCTGGCAGTCTATGCTACAGACATTTCCAAACAAAGAGGGCAGTTGTTCGTGCCGTGCACAGAAGTTATACTGGAACTGGTAGGAGAGTGGGGGCTTTGTGGTAAACCTCTTCTGTTTTAGATGAGGAAATTAATTTCAAGATTCCTTATTAAAAAAAAAAAGAAAAAGTATGAGCTTATATCTGCCACTGTGGGCACGCATGGAAACTTCAGGGATTTTCATTTCAGACAATTTAGTTTATTGCTAGCCTTTTACATTGTTTAGGAAAAAATAAGTGAGAAATATTGGAGCTAGACTAAACTAAATCTAGAATATTAATAAATCTATGAACTGGGTGAATGTATTAAACTTCAATCTGAAAATATCCAATTTAACATGTAGTAACAACTAGATAGCCCCTTTTCTATATAGCGATGCCCTTAATGGCCACTTTACATGTCCCGATATCAGCGTTCAACTCCAATAAAAAGTCACGTAGTTCGTGCGTTGGCCCCGATATCGTTCGTGCGTTGACCAAAACGATGCACAAACGATGCCAAAGCGATATCGGGGATCAAATGAGCGTGCTCTCCAACGGCCTGATATTGGATGGACGATGTGGCCGGATTGTGCTGTGTAAAAAGCCCAACAACGATGTGGAGTACAACTTCCCCTATTATCTCCCATGTTAAATGGTCATTCTTGGGTCAGCTGTACAAGGGGGAGTACACATTGCAGTGGCGTTGCCTGCCAATATCGCGCTGTGTACCAGCTCCTATGCGATCTTGGAATTCTGCCCAGAAAAAGTGCGCTCCCGCGGCGTTGTATCCAATATCGGACCGATGTTGGGACGTGTAAAGTGGCCATAAGAAGATTGTCCAGCAGAAAAAATATCTTTAAGGGTACCTTTACATGTGGCAACTTTTCTAGGAATTTCACTGGCAACTTACTGGTTGCAGTGAAATCATGGACACATTGTTCTATCTTGTTGCTGTGTACAAATGGAACAATGTCTCTATGATTTCACTGCAACCAGTAAGTTGCCAGTGACATTCCTAGAAAAGTTGCCGCGTGTAAAGGTACCTTAAAAGGTTTCAAACCTATTAAAAAAAAAAAAGCTATTTTACAACAAATATTCCATTGTAGCTCAGATTCTAATAATTTCACAGTGCCTTATAGTCTCTCTACTAGATATGAGCAGACCTGTGGAAGGTCAGGTTCTGGGGGCTCAGCCAAATTTAGGATAAAGTTCTGTTTTGGGCCCAAATGTGACCCGAACCTAATTGGAAGTCATTGATTGGGCAGTTCTGTTCTCTGCCCACATACAGCCAGCCATAAATGAAGCTCTTCCAGGGGAGGGCAGGTGTTTATCATGTTCTTATTTTTGTACATTACATCCGATGATTTTACCCCAAAAATGAGCCATTCGAACACTGCAAGTGGTTGGCCCTAGGCTGAGCAGAGTGTACCCAAGCTTCAGTGATCTTTATAAGTAAAGCATCTGAACTCCGAACCTGAATACTGAATTTTTTTGTTAAGTCTGTGTTTGATACAAATATAACCTGGTTCACTCATCCCTAGCCTCTACTTTCTAGGCACCATTCCTCATAAGGTAACAATTCTGGAGCATCTTTTGCCGCTGAGCAGCCTTTTTTCACCTATGCTGTTATTGTCCAATACAGTACACAATGCATTAAGGGTTAATGGGCCAGTTACTAGACTGAAAGGCTAGTTAACGTATTGCATTTCTTGGTCATGACATTGCCTTTACTTAGGGCAGAAATGTTATGTGTAGCCCTAATGACTCTACCTTTGCATGTGGAAGTAAAACAAGCAAATGGATGAAATTCCAGATAAATGTGCACAGTAAATGCAGACACAACATGAAAACGGAGACACGCCATACATATTTATGTTACTCCAACACGTCATAAATGTATCTCGACTGCATTATTTTATTACCCTTATCGCTCGCCCAGCATTCAATGGCAGTGTGTTAAGAATGGATCTGAAAGCATGCCCTGTAGTTTGTACAGTTTTATTCTCCTCTAAACAGAGCACATAGTATAGAATTTCAGCACATACTTAATTATATCCACTAATTATAGAACATCTGCATACAGTTCGCATGGCTATAGAAACAGACATGCCACTTTAAAACGTCCATTCTAAACACCCTGCAACTGCATAGCACGACTCATGGTTGCCATTAAGCCAAGCACCTGGTCTTGTGTGATTATGGATTATATTCCCTGCTGACCCTCAGCCCTGTACAGTGTTACTGATCCAGTTTTAAAGCATTCAGTATGAGATGTGACATAGAACAATGCTTTGCTTGTACTTCTACTTTGCTTGTACTTTGAATTCATGTTTTATTATATTAACTTAAAATAGAAATGCCGGGGGTGGACAGGCACAAAGGTGTAATATAAGACTATATGTATTTATTTACAGTCGTAATTACGAGGATGAGACCGACAGATGATATATCATACTGGACTTTTCTTCTACTACGGTCCCTGGTTACAAAGTCTAGACAAAAAAATTATTTATGCTTGAAAAAAATGTGACATTGCATGCCATATTCATTACATGATACCCATCTGTGACTTTACAGATCATTACATCATTTCATAAAAATATTCTAACAGAGATGTAGCAAAGATAGAATTTTCATTTAACTCTATGGGAGATATGGAAGTAGCTTTATCAGAGAATGGGTTGGTTCTTTACCTCCCATAGAACTGTCAGACGTGGCACAGCACGTGCTCAGAGAGACGTAATAGAGATGAGTGAATTGATTCATAAGGGAATTTGTAATGTGATTCTCTATATAATATTAGTAGTATCTTGAAATGGAGCTTGTGCAGCCCTTTCAGGATCAGGAACTGTTATTGCTGAACAATTTAGTATTGCATGATGGCTAGTTAGGGGTATGTAAATCCAAACTGAATATGCGCTGCTCCCAACGCCCATAATCCCACCTACCTCTCAGCACCGGCATCAATGATAGTAAAAATCTTCACTGTCATTTACTATCCCTGCTGAGAGGTGGGCGGGACACTGATGATACCCCATGTGTAATGGAAAACGAATGTTTGGGCACACAGCGGGGCTCGAAAGGGAAGAAGTGCTATTTTCCCTGGAATAGATTGTGGATGTTATGTCACAATTAATGATCCTCTGACATGCCAGAATCGCTGAATGAACCAACAAGTCAACCCATTCTGGAAACTACACCTCAGACATAATTCATCTTGTGGTGTGGTAAGAAATTTTAGGCAAAGGGAGGAAGATCCAGTGCCCAGGAAGCAGAGGTAAGTAAAATTTTCTAATTTTATTTAATTTCATAGTTAAAAGTCCAGTACACCGATATCCTAGAGAGAATTCACTCCAAATGGACAGCATAATTATGGATAATCCATTAATTATCCATAATTATGCTATCTATTTGGGAATACATTCTCCCTAGGATTTGGCAGTGTGCTGGACTTTTAACTATGAAATGAAATAAAATTAGAAGATTTTACTTACCTCCATTGTCTGCTCCCTGGGTGCTGAATCTTCCTCCCTTAGTTTCATACTGGACCCAGGCAGCACCATCCACCGAGTGTGGATCCTCTCTACCTCCTTACTGCAAGCCATTGATGTTCATAGTCCATCGGGAACAGCGATTCACAGGATCTGACAGACAACATGGTTCATCCAACCACTGCAGAAAGTGCACCATAAAAACTGCTTGACTCCAATACACACAGTCTATTAGTGCTATTGATACCATCCTGCTGTTCCCTGCCCGAAGGGGTAGTGGTACCGCACTTGTGTCCACTGGAGAGGTATAGAAATTTTATTTCATAGATGGTGTATACAATACTGCATTGTCAGAAAAGTGATTTGTACCTATTATTGAAAATGGGACTCTTTATGGCATCTTTGTGGCCCTAAAGAGGTTTGCTTATGTGGGTGAGCTTTCCACAATTCCTTTTTGGGAAGACATTTTCACACTTTACTGAGTTGTATGACATTAGGCTATGCAAATATAAAAAAAAATGCATTTTTTATACTAAAATGTTGGTTTGACCCCCAAAGTTTTAATTTTCATAAAAAGTTATAGGAGAAAATTGACCCAAAATTTGTTATATATTTTTTCTCGAGTTCACCAAAACCCCATATGCAGTCAAAAAGTACTTTCGAGGCATTATACTGTATAAAGCTCAAAAAGAAAGGAGGGCCATATCGAAGTTCAGATTTGGTTGGAATGGTTTGGGTCTGCCATGTCACATTGGCACAGCACCTGACCTGCTAGAGAAGCAAACACCCCATAAGTGCCACATTTTTAAAAAGTACACGCTTCAATGAAATCATCTAGTTCAGTGAGCAAATTGATCCCACAGATGAACCACAGAGGTTTATACCATTGGGCAGTGAAAAGGGAAAAACTTCATTTTTTTCACCTTAAAAGGAATCTGTCACTACTTTGACCTTTCCAAGCTATTAATATGGGCATACAGGTTATAGAATTCTGAAGATAACCATACTTGTCTGCCTCATATCAGATGCCTTGTTGTAGATAAATAATCATTTAGTACTTAATGTAAATGACCTCTTTGTGACTCTGGGACTGAAAGTTAACTCCACCTCTAGACCTTTTTTAACCCCTTCATGACCCAGCCTATTTTGACCCTAAAGACCTTGACATTTTTGTCAATTTTGACCAGTGTCCCTTTATGAGGTAATAACTCTGGAACGCTTCAACGGATCCTAGCGATTTCGCAATTTTCACATTTTGAAATTTTATTCTGCTAAACCAGAGAGTTATGTGTCACAAAATAGTTTATAAATAACATTTCCCACATGTCTACTTTACATCAGCACAATTTTGGAAAAAAAAATTTTGTTCGGAAGTTATAAGGGTTCAAAGTTCATCAGCAATTTTTCATGTTTCCTGCAAAATTTACAAAACCATTTATTTTTTAGTGACCACATCACATTTGAAGTCCCTTTGAGGGGTGTACATGACAGAAAACACCCAAAAGTGACACCATTCCAAAAACTAAACCCCTCAAGCTACTGAAAAACCACATTCAAGAAGATTATTAACCCTTCAGGTGCTTCACAGGAACTAAAGCAATGAGGAAGGAAAAAATGGACATTTTAATTTTTCTAACAAAAATGTTCTTTTAGCCTCAATTCTTTCATTTTCACATAAGCAACAAGATAAATTGGATCTTAAAATTTGTTGGGCAATTTCTCCTGAGTACACCGATACCTAATATGTGGTCATAAACCCCTGTTTGGGGGCATGGCAGGGCTCAGAAGGAAAGGAGCGCAATTTGACTTTTGGAACAAATTTTCCATTCAAAAAGTGAAATGGCGCTCCTTCCCTTCTGAGCCCTGCCGTACGCCCAAACAGTGGTTTATGACCACATATGAGCTATCGGTGTACTCAGGAGAAATTGCCCAACAAATTTTTGGATGCATTTTATCCTGTTGTCCATGTGAAAATGAAAAACATAAGGCTAAAATAATTTTTTTGTAGAAAAAAAAGTACTTTATCATTTTTCCGCATTAATTTGTGAAGCACCCGGGGGTTCAAAGTGCTCACTATGAATGTAGATAAGTTCATTGGGGGGTCTAGTTTCCAAAATGGAGTAACTTGTGGGGGAGCTCCAATTTTTAGGCACACAGGAGCTCTCCATACGCGACATGGTGTCCGCTAACAATTTGAGCTAATTTTTCATTTAACTTGTTAGCGGACACCATGTCACGTATGTTGAGCCCCTGCGTGCCACCAGCACAAGGGCAACAGGAGGAGTTGGGGTGCAGCACCAGAAAATATTGCCTCTAATAAATGTGCTATTTTCTGGGGTGGCTGTGGGTTGCAGCATGAGGGGCCCACAACGTTTGGGCCTCTACACGCTGAGGATTCCAGCCCCACAGCTGCCAAGTTGTACCTGGCTGGCAACCAAAAATACAGCAAAGCTCCTTATCATTTTATTTTTAGAACTAATTTTAGAAAAAAAATGACGTGGGGCTCTGCCACATTTTTGGTCCAGCCAGGTACAACTTGACAGCTATGGACTGCCACCAGTCCCTAGCTGCCTCGTTGTACATGGCTGGCAACCAGAAATACAGCGAAGCCCATTTTTTTTTATTTTTAGAACTAATTTTAGAAAAAAATGACGTGGGGCTCTGCCATATTTTTGGTCCAGCCAGGTACAACTTGGCAGCTACAGACTGCCTGCAACCACCAGCTGCCTCGTTGTACCTGGCTGGCAACCAAAAATAAAGTGAAGCCCTTTTTTTTATTTCTATACCTAATTCTAGAAAAAAAAATGACGTCGGGCTGTGCCATATTTTTGGTCCAGCCAGGTACAACTAGGCATCAGGGTGTTGGAATCCTCAGCATGCAGAGGTCCAAGCGTTCTTGGCCCCCCATGCTGCGAATTGCAGCCTGCAGCCGCCCCAGAAAATGGTGCATTCATTGAAGTGCCATTTTCTTGTGCTATACCCAGATTCTTCCACTTGCACTGATGCCCGTGGCAAACTGAGTAATAAAGGGGTTAAAAACAAAAATTTTAGATTATTGGCGATGAAGAAAAAATATTTACATTTTTATCACTAAAATGTAGTTTTAACTCCAGATTTAACATTTTTAGGGCCCTTTCACATCAGCGGTTTTTTCAAATTGCGGCAGATGCGGTGAAAAAACTTCATCTGCCGCGATTACCGCATACCGGCTGCACTTGCGGCACGGTTGCGGCGCGGTTGCGGTAAACGCCATACAAGGTATAGGCGGACTTGTGGCAGGTGAGGCAAGTGCGGTTTTGGCACTTGCTGCAGGTGCGGCCGAGAAAAAAAATGCTGTCAGCCGGGGTTTTTTTCTCGGCCGCACCTGCCGCAAGTGCTAAAAGCGCACTTGCCACACCTTCCGCAAGTCCGCCTATACCTTGTATGGCGTTTACCGCAACCGCGCCGCAACCGTGCCGCAAGTGCAGCCAGTATGCGGTAATCGCGGCAGATGCGGTTTTTTCACCGCATCTGCCGCGATTTGGAAAAAACGCTGATGTGAAAGGGCCCTTACATGGTGAATAAGTAAAAATGCTCCCTAGTGTGTTACACAAATTCTACTGAACATGGAAATACCCCACATGTACTGTACTGTACATGTACTGATTGGGCACACGGCAGAATGAAAAGAGCACCATTTGACTTTTGAAGTACGGATTTTCCTAGAATAGCTTGTAGACTCCATTTGTAAAGCCCCTAAGTGCAAAAACTACAGCAACCCCATCAAGTGACCACATTTGGTAAATTAAACCACTCTGGGAATTCATTCAACCATGTCGTCAAAGGCACTGACTATTGCAGAATTAAAAATTGCAAATAAACCCTTGTAGTGCTCAAAACATTGTAGTGTAAGTACATTGTACCCAGTTTGTGCTTCTAGAGACACACATTCCAAACATTACGGTAATGTTATAGTTACGGCATAGTTCCCGCGTAATCTGCAATTTTTTTTCAGTTTTGCCTTTTTGAGCGCATACGCCGCAAAAAGGTGTGACTGCATTCACACACCGCGCATTTTTCGACGAGGTTTTCCCCAGCCTATTTTATAATATGGCCTATGGAAAAAGCATGGCAAAAAAGGCGCAAAGAATTGACATGTCTATTGTTTTTGCGCATGCGCTTTTGCAGTGAGAGCATGCCCTCAAAAAGATGCGGAAATACGGGGCGAGTGAACGCATTTCAGCAAAGGCCATAGCTTTTGCTGGTATGCATTTCCAGAATAGCGTTTCACTGCATTTATGCAAGCGCTAAAAAGCATGAATACGTGGGAATGTGGCACCATGTGAACGTAGCCTCAGTGGGTTCTCCTCACTACACCAGTGACAAACATATGGACGTTAACTATGGACACATTGTGTTGTTGAGAAGGAAGGAGAGCATTTGGTTTTGGTAGTGCAGATTTTATTGGATTTCTCTTTTGGGGGGAGCCATATTGCTTTTTTAGAGCCTTTGTGCTACCAGTAACATAGAAGCCCCCCTATATTTCTGTTAACAGATGACGAATGTGAGTGGAAACTTATACTTTGTGGGTTAAGTTGAATGCTATTTGTGGCAGTTTAGTACAAAACATTTTGGAATAGTTCATATTTGTCTTGTGTTATATGCCTGAGCATTTACAACAAGGTTTCCACATACATCTCCAAAATTTGTGATTCATGTGAAACCACCGATAGATCCATTCCTTATAATGAGGTAGTAGAGTGACTCTGGACTCCATTTGGCCTCTGTTCAGCTGTGTCTATCTTTTCAAAGGTGCAGAAAATTATTGTTGACCACATTTCTCTGCATGACTAAAAACACAATTAAAAAGAGGAATACCTTTGGATCATCACAGACCTATTGGGAGTTCAAAGTGCCTCATTATAATTAATTTTCCATCACAGATTTTGTCTGAATCATGTTTTTAAGAGAATTACACAAAATCCTCCCATAAGTGCATAGTGTAGAGCACAGTGTGAATATAAGCATAGCTTTACTGTGATCTTTGGGAGGCAGAATAAACAACAGTTGATGAATAGGCTTTATTACCATTTTTAATGCAGTTTACCATTCAGTAAAAGTGATAAGGTGGCTTCCTCAAGTCAGTATAATTACAATTATACCATTTTTTAGGTTTGTCTACTATCACACTAAAAAATGCTGTTTTACAAAATTAAGCTTGTTTGCCTCACCAAATTTTGAAGTCGATTTTTTTATTTTTTATTTTTCTGTCGACAGAGTCATGTGAGGGCATTTTTCTTTTGCGAAATGAGTTAAACTTTTTATTGGTACTGTACTACTTTGTGCCACATAATATTTTTTTATCACTGTCAATTCTTCTTTTTTTAAGCCATTAACCATGTCATAAAAGTGATGACACCTTTATAATTCAGGTCTGTTTGATTACAGAAATACCACATTTTTATATTTTATTATGTTTTGCCACTTTTACACCTTAAAAAATTTATAGATTAAAAAGTTTTGAATTGCTTTATTCTGAGAGGTATATCTCTTTCAAATTTTTAGATGATGGTGCTGTATTGCAGGTTGTCTTTTTGAGGGACAAGATGATGTTTTCGGCTATACCATTTTTATTTACATATGTCTTTTTGATTGCATTTTATCCCACTTTTTTCTCAGCTGTATAGTTTTTGGAACGCTTATAATTTTTATTATGGTGAGCACTGAACAGGGGTAACTAATGTGACAGTTTTATAGATCGAGGAGTTTTGGAGGCAGCAATGCCAGATGTGTATACTTTGTTGCACTGTATTTGTTTTTCTACATAAATATGCATATTTGCTGTTATAATATTATTTTCATTTTTTTTTCATCCTTTACCTTCTGATTTTATTTTAATATTATTACTGTTTTACTTTTTTTTTTACTTAGTACCTGTATGGGACATTACATTTTATCAGTCTGATTGCTGGTGTAATGTATTGCAATTTACATGCATTGCAATACATTATACCTGTCAGTGTGACACTGACAGAAGTCTCTCAGACTATGCTCCTGACATGGTCAAATAGGTTCGCCATAGTTGGCTGACTGTGATGTCATCATAATGACATCGGGTTGTCATGGGAATGATCAAGTCCCTACAAAGTTGTTACGGGGGCTTCCATCAAATGGGAGAGTTAGCACATTCCCTCTCTCAGTCTTCTTAATGTTGCTATTGATATTAATCATGCCATTTAGAGTGTTAAACAGCCTATTGCAATGCAAGCACCACTACTGGCTGTGAGAGCCGATTCTTGGTTTTCACATAAGCCAAGCTTCCAGGAGCTGCAATCGCAATAATGTACTTATACACCATCAGACATTAACAAACACTAATTGAAAAATGAATATGGCACAAACAAAAAAAGCAACAAGACACTAAAAGACAGGCACAAATGCAATAATGAATGTGGGCTGATCAAGTTACAGGACTTTGGTGTATCAGCTAAGTCTGTAGTCTGGATGGAAGGCTCCTAAATCTCTCACCTTCCAGGATTCTTGATGCAGCATTCGATTGACATTTTACTAGCCCAACTAATCAAAAGCCACAACGGCAGGGGCATAGCAATATTGGTCACAGGGGTTGTGACTGCAATGGGGCTCTGAGGCACAGAGTCCGCACCCACTAATCCCATTGCCTGCTTCACATGGGTGTGCATCCCCGAGGATGCACATACATGCCACTGCATGGCAGAGTGCATGGTCCCTATGGGGTTAGTGTGTCAGGGACCCAACTGCATCCTAGGAGCAGCCCATCTGTCCTTCTGCACACTGGCACCGCTTTCTCCTGTGTTTTCAGTTTTTGCAGGAAGACGAGAGTAGTAGGGGAACTGAGAGAGGTGAGAACAGATTTTTTTTCAATAATTGAGTACATGTTGCCCAGAGGATTATGGAGTGAGGAGAGGAGCATTATAGTATATGGAGAGTTATGAGGCTGCATTATACTATATATAGGACTATGGGGTTCATTATACTGTATGGAGGGCTATGAGGCTGTTTTATGCTATATGGAGGGCTATGAGGCTACATTATACTGTATGGAGCAGTATGAGGCTTTATTATGCTATATAGAAGACTATGAGGCTGCATCATACTAAATGAATTATAATGGGGGTAAAAAATTATTTGTACCTTGTTAGCCAGTAGATAGATAATGTAGGTGTATCATAAAAATTGAAGAACGATGGAGGTTGGAGGAGGACCATATAAACAGGATAGGGGACACATCTACCACGATAGAGGCATATTCCAGGATGAGGACCATATGTAGTAGGATGAGTGACATTAATACATAATGAAAGGGGAGAGGGGTGAATTTGAGAGTCTGTATAGGATTTATAATGTTATATGGGGCCATTACATCTGATCAACGTGTGGCGGGGGCCCAGGTTTAATTTCATACTGGGGCCCATCTGACTCTAGTTAAGCCACTGTATGTTGATAATCAGAGAAGATAAGAGATTTGCATGCCTTCCTTCCAGAGACTACTGACCTGGCCAAAAGACCAGAGTCCTTTGTATCTATCCACCTATCCCAGGTGCAGAAACCCATGAGACTCTGCTGTAAATGTATGTTATGTACATGACTGGTACAATGAATGTTCAGTAAAACAAAGAGTGTATGAAGGCATAGCACAGCTCATTTCATATGCTAGATGTCTAAGTGCACAAATCCATACAGGCACAAGAGTAAAACAATAACAGAATAGATCAGTAGATAATCCTTTGTTAGGTTCCTCTGCAGCACAGGAAATCTGGCCAAACAAGGCCTCTGAGACACGAGACCTTGAAAGCAGATACTGGAAAGGCGAAAATAAATACAATGCAATCTAACCTCAGCCTAAGATTAATTGGATTGATTGTATAAAGGCTAATCAGAACAAGATGGGGGTCCTGTGACATGAAATTTAATCAACAAGATGTTTATGTATGTATGTATGTATGTTCACGGGCAGGAGCAATGCAATCAGCGGAAAGTCAGGCCTGCAAAGTGTCACACGAATCTGAGAACAGCCGAGCAATAGAAATTCTATGCATCTACTTCAAGAGTTTAGGAAATTGTGAACATGAAGGACTTCAAAACAGGATTTCCATTTTAATAAGGTCATGCTGCACTTATTTTGGAACAATGAAACTGAGAATTATTGCATCTCCCCCTGCTGTATGCCAAAATGACACTTCATTTTAAAACTATGATGGCTAATCTAAAGTGCTACAAGTATAGGAGTTCAGCTAGTATTTCAAATAGCTTAAAACCTGGAGAGATCTGCTTATGCATTTCCAAAGAGAGGTAAAATTACATCTGCACTATGAAAGTACAGGACATATTGGAAATAAAATCAAATGGCATTAGTTTAATGTTCACTCCTCCTCCCCTTCCTGCTCAGGCAGGTCCCTGCTGATTTACATATTTTCTTTCACTCTAAGATCATTTGGTTTGGATTTGTGTTATAAATCTGAATATAGAAAGAGGTAAAAAGTCATAGTATATCTGCCCGGAGAAAGACATAGCCGCTATACCTTCTGTGTGGCCTCTCAAACCTCTGCCAGTACTATATGGTTACATGCCATTGTTTTACATAGTAGCATATATGCACCAAAAGGCAAATTGTGTTATAGGGCTATTATTATATGTATAGGTATGAGTATTTCTGTTTAATGTATGTATGTAGTGAACATATGTAAAGTATGCAGTAATTGTATGTACTGCATATAGCAGTTGTATGTATGTAGTGACCGTCTCTACTGTATGTAGTGCCTGTATATTTTGTATGTACTGTATGTAGTAGTTATTGTATATACTGTATATAGTGCCTGTATGTACTGTATTTATGGGATGTATGTACTATATGTAGTGAACATATATACTATATATAGTGGCTGTATGTATTATATGTAGTGACTGTATATTCTACATGTAGTTTCTGTGTATACTGTATGTAGTCACTGCATGTACTGTACTGTATGTTGTGACTGTATATTCTACATATAGTGACTGTATGTACTGTATGTAGTGACTGTATGTAGTCATTGTATATACTGTATGTATTGCCTGTATATACTGCATGTAGTGACTGTATATATTGTACGTAGGGACTGTATATACTGTATGTAATGCCTGTATGTGTTGTGCACTAAGGGCTGGAGAACTCAGCAGCTGGGCCTTTCAGTCTGTATAATGGTAGCTGAACCCAATGCTGTAGCCCTGGCGGACAATGAAAAAGAGGAAAAAGGAAGTAAAAATAGAAAAAGAAAAAATGTCCGTAATGCAGGCTGACATTTCACTAGGTGGCCAGCACTGCATGTTGAGTTCTCAAAGGATAGGTGTTTTTGCAGGGTGATGAAATACCCTCCTCCAGTACGGGGCAGGCATTTGAGAAATGAGGGATGAAGGTGGTTGTAGTGCAGAGGAGTGAAATGAGGGTTGCCAAAGAAAGCAATGCACAGCAAGTAGTCTTTACTGTAGGTTGTTCAGTATAGCCAGGACAAGTGCAGAACCAGGCAGACGGTTCGGCTAGTCCGGAGACAGCTGAAACCCACTCTGCTTGAATAAGGTGTTATGGCCTTTCAGCTGATTTCTGTTCCCAAGGTCACTAGCTCCTCTATGGGTCCTCTAGATCCCTCTGAGTCTGTGGATACCCTACAGCCAGGCAGGTGATGCATACCCTTTGAGTAACTACTTCAGTTCTCTGGGCCACTGTGCCCTGGACAGGCCCCCAAGGGTGGCTACTGGGCATGAAATCCAATTGCCTTCAGGTTCTGTGGCCAGGTCCTGGAATACTGACCACTTAAGGCCTGGTTCACCTCCTGCAGCTTGTTCCTCTGCCAGACCACTAAGGGCTGGCTGCCCCTTCAGTTGGGATCACGGCTGGTCGGGTCTCGGTCCCGTGCCCTGGACACTCAATGGCTGAGGAGAAAACTATTTGGGATGGGGGATTATTATATGTGACCCCACCTGTGGTACCTGGTAATGTAGTTACCCCCGCTGCAACCGGCCACTGAGGTGATGGTGATGCAGCTTTGGGTAGTACAGCTCCCCACAGGCGAAGCTTTTACCTCAGGGATGGGGTGCCACATTCCCCATAGTTAACTTCAGTCCTCCAAAACAGAAACATTTTTTCAATAAACATAACATAACAATGATATTTACATTAATTTGAACAAAGTCTCAAAGTAAGAATTGCAAAAACCAGGAAAAATGGGTAAAACAAGTAACCAGTCCATACAGCGCTAGTGCATCCGCTGCAGGCTGTTAAAGAATATTTTTGCCACCACCAGTCCTGTGGCTATGGTCCATTTTTTAAATCATAAAAAGTTCAAAAAGTCCAAACAGGTAAAGTCTCTGTAGGCTTAAAGAGTCAAAATACACAACAAAACATTTACTATGGTGCTTCAGCGTAGGGTTCTAGGTACTGCAGGGGCCTCTACCGGTCATAACCGCTGTAGGCCTCCTGGCCCTGGGGTCACCTACCTAATGGCCAAGATTTTGCTCTCCCTAGACAGCTCCTTAAGCCAACTCCATTCACCCCTCTTTCTGATATTATGTACCTGGTGTGATCCGCTTTAGCCTACTCTTCACCTTTCTATACACTAACATTAACTACATATTTACATTTTTAACATACTTACATTACCCACATTTTACGGCTTAGTCTCTGTATCTGAGTGGTGGAAGTTAGGGATGGGCGAATCTACTCGCTAGGACTCGTTACTCGGCGAGTAGTAAGGGACTCGCAGGACTCGGTACTCTGCGAGTTTCCCAGTGATTACTCGCACGAGTCCAATGCACATCAATATCAATCCTAGTTTTGTCAGAAACGCTGACAAAACTAGGATTGCCATTGTTTGCATTAGACTCGGCTACTGTGCCAGTGATAGCAGGGAAACTCGCAAAGTAACTACTGTTTCTTTGCGAGCCGAGTCCAGCTGTCTTCTCTGTGCAGCTCCAGGGTCCTAGAGCCCGCCTGCTCACAGACATGATGTAGCAGTGCTGAGATTGTTCTCAGTCTGCTCATTCCCTGTGCATAGACATCTATATCTATGCACAGGGGATGTAGCAGAGGGGACATCGCGTTTTGGACTACGTCGGAAGGAAGAGGATTTTTTTAATTAAAGATGGAGTCCCTAATGGCTTTTTTTTTATTTCAAATAAAAAATTTTCTCTGTGTTGTGTTTTTTTAACCCTTTATTGGAGATTCTTAGTGGCTGGGTCAAACGTGGCCTGACATTAAGAATCTCGGGCTTAATACCAGCTTGTATAACAAAGCTGGTATTAACCCCTTTATTACCCAGCGTGCCACCGCCACCAGGGCCGCTTGAAGAGCGGGGTTCAGCGCCAGAGGATGGCGCTTCAATGAACGCGCCATCTTCTGGGGCGGCTGCGGGCTGCAATTTGCAGCGGGGGGTGCCCAGAAAGCTTGGGCATCCCTGCGCTGCGGATTCCAGCCCCCAGCTGCTTAGCTGTACCTGGCTAGACATAGAAATTGCGCGGAGCCCCACACATTTTTTTTTTATTATTTCATGAATTTCAGAGTCAGAGTCTCAGAGTCAGAGTCTCAGAGTCTCAGAGTCAGAGTCTCAGAGTCAGAGTCAGAGTCTCAGAGTCAGACTCAGAGTCTCAGAGTCAGAGTTTCAGAGTCTCAGAGTCTCAGAGTCAGAGTCTCAGAGTCAGAGTCTCAGAGTCAGAGTCTCAGTCTCAGAGTCAGAGTCTCAGAGTCAGAGTCTCAGAGTCAGAGTCAGTCAGAGTCTCAGAGTCAGAGTCTCAGAGTCAGAGTCTCAGAGTCAGAGTCTCAGAGTCTCAGAGTCAGAGTCTCAGAGTCAGAGTCTCAGATTCAGAGTCTCACCCTCAGAGCAAGATTCAGAGTCTCACCCTCAGAGCCAGAGTCAGAGTCTCAGAGTCAGAGTCTCAGAGTAAGAGTCAGAGTCAGAATCTCAGAATTTCATGAAATAATTTAAAAAAAATGCGTGGGGCTCCGCGCAATTTCTATGTCTAGCCAGGTACAGCTAAGCAGCTGGGGGCTGGAATCCGCAGCGCAGGGATGCCCAAGCTTCCTGGGCACCCCCTGCTGCAAATTGCAGCCCGCAGCCACCCCAGAAGATGGCGCGTTCATTGAAGCGCCATCCTCTGGCGCTGAACCCCGCTCTTCCTGCGGCCCTGGTGGCGGTGGCACGCTGGGTAATAAAGAGGTTAGGGCCAGCTTTGTATTATCAGCTGGCCCTAAGCCCGAAATTTATGGCGGTCACGCCAATATTAGACATGACCGCCATGAATTTCTATTAAATTGTTTTAAAAAAAACACAACACAGAGAAAAAATTTTGTTAGAAATAAAAAAAAAAGCCATTAGGGACTCCATCTTTAATTAAAAAAATCCTCTTCCGTCCGACGCAGTCCAAAACGCGATGTCCTCTCTGCTACATCCCCTGTGCATAGATATAGATGTCTATGCACAGGGAATGAGCAGACTGAGAACAATCTCAGCTCTGCTACATCATCTCTGTGCACAGACATTCATGTCTGTACACAGGGAATGAGCAGACTGAGAACAATCTCAGCTCTGCTACATCAGGCAGCAGGCGGGCCCTAGGACCCTGGAGCTATGGCAGCCAGCACACAGAGCAGACAGGACTCTTATCTGTGCAAGTTTCCCAGCGATTACTTACAAAGTAAACGAGTCCAATGCAAATAAATGGCAAAACTAGGATTGCTTCAGGCTGAAGCTTACGATACACATCTGCGATTTGTAAATCTCACACTTCTCGCTATTACTCGCTTCCCAATTCATTAACATTGGATTCGCTAGACTCGCAACGAGTAGCGAGTCCCGGGCTCGGACTCGCTAGAGTCAAGCGATTCCGAGTAATTTAGGATTCGCCCATCACTAGTGGAAGTCCGAAATTGACACGTGCTGATCTACATAATTCTGATGTATGACCAGTGTGAATGGGTCCATGTGTCACAGGTAAACTGGGTAACAGTCTGCGACTACTTGATCTCACAGTAGGAATGGCAGGTGTGCCCATTGCAGGATTCTCTAAGTCTGCTACAACGGGTGGTTCTTCTGCTCTTGATTCTTCAACTGGTTGTTGGAATGTCAATATAGTTATTAAGTATGCACCATCTATTTGAGGCCAATCTGCAGGAAGGTCTCCTAAGATTGTCTTGACTGTCTTTTCCTCTTGACTGTCTTTTCCTCTTTTTCCTCTTCCTCATAAGGAGGACTGAGACTCTGAGACTCTGACTCTGAGACTCTGACTCTGAAATTTATGAAATAATAAAAAAAAAATGTGTGGGGCTCCGCGCAATTTCTATGTCTTGGTTGCAATTGTTGAGGACATTTCTTTAAATGATCTCTGGACACTGATGCTGTTGTTCTACCTTTGTCTTTACTAATTAAACAGGTTTTCTGGTTATCGAAGGTTGATGGTAGTACAGTGTAGGGTTCTGTTTCCCATTGATCATCCAATTTGTGCAGTCTTCTTTTTCTCTTCAAAACCAATTCACCTGGTGTTAACGGTGTTCTTTGTGCACTTTTGTAAGTCTGCTTCTTGCTTTTCTCTTGATCTTGCCAGACTTCTCTCTACACCTTCCTGTATTTTCTTATACTGTTCTTTTCTTCTCGTATCCCAATCTGCGTCTGAGGTCTTTTCTTCAGGAACTACTATGTCCATTTCAAAGTCTACTGGCAATTTTCCTGGTCTTCCTCTTATAAGGTATGCAAGGGTACAATTTGTTGAACTCACTGGGATGTTGTTGTAAATTTCAACAAGATCTGGTAACTTCTCTGGCCATCTGTTTCGTTCTTCTAGTGACAAAGTTTTTAACAATTCTATCACTATGTGATTCATTTTCTCACACATTTCATTGTTTTGAGGATGGTAAGGCATAGTACGAATCTTCTTGCATACGTACAAGTTGCAGAACTCTTGAAACAGTTCAGCTTCAAAGGTAGGACTTTGATCTGTCAATACCTGTCCTAGATACTCGAGTGGTCTGCACTTGCTTGAAAGGTTTTTGCTGCTGTCTGAGCTGTTAAGTCCTTCACAGGTACTACCATTAGGAATCTGGAGTAGTGGTCCACCATGGCAAGAGCATAGGTATAGCCTGATCTGCTGGGTGTGAGCTTAACGTGATCTAATACTACTAATTCCAATAGCTGCTTAGTGATGATAGGCTGTAGTGGTGCCTTCTGGCTGTTACAGTCTTTTCTTCTCAATAAACAGGTCCACAATTTTTACACCATTTTTCTATGGTAGATCTCATGCCAATCCAATAGAATCTTTCACGTAACAGGATTTCCAGCTTTTTCTATCCAAAGTGTCCTGCTCCATTATGGTATGCTTTTAACACCATTTGGACGTCTCTTTTTGGAACCACAATTTGCCATACCATTTCATGTGTTCTGGGGTTGATATACCGTCTGCACAATTTATCTTGATAGATGACTAACCTGCTTCTTTCCTTCCACAAATGTTGGGCCTCAGGTGGAGCATTCTCATCAAAACAGGAATGTGGTTGGGTTACCAGCCTCTTCACTAGGCTCACTGCCATATCACTGTCTTCTGTCTCCTTTCATCCATAATGAGGCAACAGGTTCAATGCTACATTTTGACGGTTTTGATAAATATGTGTTTCTGTCATTTCCCATTTTCTATTTTTATGAAAAGCTGGGAATTCTATTTCCTCCAGGTCATCCACCTCTTCTTCAGGTCCTTGCAGATGTACTTGAGGGTTTCTAGAAAGAGCATCAGCATTGTCATTTTTATGGCCTGACCGTTACCTGATTGCAAAGTCATAATTTGATAGCCGAGCCATCCAGCATTGCTATAAAGCACCGAGCTTCATGGTATCTAGCTGTGTTAATGAATTATTGTCCATGTAGACGGTAAATTTTGAAGCTGCCAGGTAATGCTTAAACCGCTCTGTTATGGCCCAAAGCAAGGCCAAGAACTCCAACTTAAAGGAACTGTAGTTTTCCAGGTTCCACTCTGTGGGTCGAAGTTTTCTGCTGGCATAGTGTCGAGCCCAGGCTTTGGGGTACTCGGTATCAGGCTCCGAGGGGTTAACTGTGTCACGAGGAGCAGCGGCCGCACCTGATCCCGTGTCCTGGGCCTATCTTCTAAAAGGGGTTTTATTTTTACAGGGGATTATATACAGTTTGTCGTGATGCCACCTGTAGTTCCTGATGAGAGGGGCAGCTTGTGGTGGAGCTTTGGCTTGGATGGGGAGTGCTGGAGCAGTCTATGAGGGGCACCGGGAATGGAGAGGAATGACACACGCACACTGTAAAGTCTCTTTTACCTTTTACTGATGATACACATGTAAAGAAGTCCAGGGCACTGACAGGTGACCAGGTTGCAGAGTGGGTCCCCACAGCAAGTTGGTATAAGGCCTCCTCTGTTCCTTTGTGATGATCGAAGCACAGCCTGCATGCAGCCAGACTTGCCTCCTCTCTCTTCCTGACTCTAATGTCTGTCTCTCCTCCTGTGCGGTCTCCGGGTTACCCTCTCTGATCACTGCGGTGATGCACTGCTGTGTCTGGCTCCTTCTCTTGACCCACATAGGAAACCAGGTGGCTAAAGCCTCCACGGTGTGATGGGGTTTTCTGTAGTCCTGGAGTATCCCACAGGTGCGGATCACTGACGTCCGGTACTTCTTTGGGACGAACTCCCTCAAGTTCCTCACTCCCTCTTGGCTATCTGCTCCTTGCCTTCAGTCCCACTTAGGCTTGCGGGACGTCAGAAGGGCCACTCCGGGTTACTGGTTCGGCCTAACCACAGCACCGACCACCAAGACTTCTTCGCAGCTCTCCTAGTGTCTGCACACTCTGACTAACTCCTCCCCCAGCAGCAGTATTTATAGGGGATCTTGCCTAAGGTCAGCAAGTTGGGCTCCCCCCTACTGTGCCGGGGTGAAGGTGTTGCATGTAGTAGGTACCTGCTGTGGAAACCCAGCTGTGCATTAGAGAAGTATGTGGCTACCTGTGTGAGCAGGGCACCACAATAGTCAATTACTCTTTCCTTGACACCTTGTACTTGGGATTGTACTGCTCCCAAGCCTACATTACTTGCGTCAGTATACAAGACAAATGGTAGGTTATAGTCAGGATAAGCCAGTATTTCCTCACCGGTCAGAGCCGTCTTCATCTGTTGGAAAGAGTCTTCTTGATCCTTTCCCCATTCAAATGGTGGTTCAGAGAACCTCCTCTTCTTAGTTTGGCCTACCAGAAGATCATGCAGGGGCGCTGCCATCTTTGTGTAGCCCTTTATGAATCTTCTGTAGTATTCCACCAAACCAACGAATTGACGTACCTCTTGGACGATGGTTGGCCTCTGTCAGTTCTGGATAGCTACAAAAAGAGGATATCTGCCGCGACACTACTATATATGAGAAATGTAAATCAATGAGCGGCACTAGAGAAAAGAAGATCAAACTCTATTGTGCATATGTGTAATGCAGAAACTGCCCTGTGCTAAATATGAAAATCAGAGATCTTAGTCTCGATAGTGGCCACTAAGGATTAAGCCTGGCACCCACTTTCAAGGAGCCTCCACTGCCAGGTCCTGACACTATGCCCTAGTGAGATTGTGAAATGTGTATAGGCTTATATGTCCATGAATGTAATTAAAAACAGGAATCAGGTGTGTGTTAGGACCTCACAATGGTGTCTAAGTGTGGCTACCAGACTAAGGGAAGGAGAAATAGGAAAATTATATATAATGGAAGCTCAGTCAAAAATAGACAATATGTGAATATGCATAAGACTGGCATCACCGTACACGTAGGTGCTGGCAGAAAATAATAATACTTACAAAAAGAGGATATCTGCCGCGACACTACTATATATGAGAAATGTAAATCAGTGAGTGGCACTAGAGAAAAGAGGATCAAACTCTATTGTGCATATGTGTAATGCAGAAACTGCCCTGTGCTAGATATGAAAATCAGAGATCTTAGTCTCGATAGTGGCCACTAAGGATTAAGCCTGGCACCCACTTTCAAGGAGCCTCCACTGCCAGGTCCTGACACTATGCACTAGCAGTGGAGGCTCCTTGAAAGTGGGTGCCAGGCTTAATCCTTAGTGGCCACTATCGAGACTAAGATCTCTGATTTTCATATTTAGCACAGGGCAGTTTCTGTTTTACACATATGCACAATAGAGTTTGATCCATGCCACTCATTGATTTACATTTCTCATATATAGTAGTGTCGCGGCAGATATCCTCCTTTTTTGTAAGTATTATTATTTTCTGCCAGCACCTACGTGTATGGTGATGCCAGTCTTATACTTATTCACATATTGTCTGTTTTGACTGAGCTACCATTATATATAATTTTCCCTTTTCTCCTTCCCTTAGTCTGGTAGCCACACTTGGACACCTTTGTGAGGTCCTAACACACACCTGATTCCTGTTTTTAATTACATTCATGGACATATAAGCCTATACACATTTCACAATCTCACTAGGGCATAGTGTCAGGACCTGGCAGTGGAGGCTCCTTGAAAGTGGGTGCCAGGCTTAATCCTTAGTGGCCAATATCGAGACTAAGATCTCTGATTTTCATATTTAGCACAGGGCAGTTTCTGCATTACACATATGCAATCAGGTATGTGTTAGGACCTCACAAAGGTGTCCAAGTGTGGCTACCAGACTAAGGGAAGGAGAAAAGGGAAAATTATATATAATGGTAGCTCAGTCAAAACAGACAATATGTGAATAAGTATAAGACTGGCATCACCATACACGTAGGTGCTGGCAGAAAATAATAATACTTACAAAAAAGGAGGATATCTGCCGCGACACTATGTTGAGGGGGAAGTGATGGCATAATTAATTATTAATATGACACATAAATGTACATCTCTCTTTGTGGGCATGTATGTGTATATATCTATATTTATGCCCACATTGGTGGAATAGGTCTCTTATAACATTGACCAATTCAGCTGTATCTGATGGAAATTGTTCATCTTCTGACATGGTTAATTACCATATCAGAAGATGTCCATTCTTGCATTTTAATGTGGGAAGCTATCAGATAAGACTCTTAATTTAAATATCAAAGATCTACAGGCTGCTGCCACAAAGGGTTATTTTCACCCCTTCTTCTAACAGTTCACAGCAGCCAAGATGTCTGGCTTGATAAGTAGACATGACTATTCCCATTGTTTGCCAATCTATAGTGGCAGGAGATACCTCATTTCAATATAGTGCATGGTGAGCGTGCACCCTTACAACCCTGTCAGAAGTGCACGGATGAGGAGGTGTGTCCGTCACGTGCACAGCTGAGGGACAGGTTAAAATGGACTGGGACACAAGAGCTCGCTCTCTTTTCCACCTGGACGCACGATGGAAGGACATCCTCATCTGGTCATAAGTATCATCCTATAACTCTATCACTCTCTCTATATCTCTCTCTCCCTATATTTATATCTCTCTCTCCCTATATTTATCTCTCTCTCTCTCTCTTATAATATAGGGATAGTTAGATAATTAATATAGTGTGCCTGTGTGTATATTTAAGGTAACGTGGGTATTAGTAACTGTGGGTGTTTTACATCATTGTAACAGTAATTGATTGTGTCTTAGTTATCGTGCTATCTAGAAATCTATATATTATTGTTGTAGACTTTTTGGGTGTTTTTAATAAATATTCATTTATTAGAACAGACTTGTTTTCATTAAGTAGTCGGTATATACATATATATATATATATATATATATAGTTAATCAGCATAGGAACAGAAAGTGGTAAGGAAGGGAAGATTCTGGATATCGGTGATTGTAGTCATAACCGACCATAATAACCGATAAACAGAACCAGCCCTACAACAAATTGGCGAGCCTAGGCCCACTGTTTGAGGTTGTTCTAGTGTCTTTTGTACTGAAAACCTGTGGTCATCATCTGGAGCGGATCAGGCCAGAGGAACGTGGACACAGATAACAGGAGGCACGGTGAAGTGATCCGTTATTCTGTGCGTTCAGTGCCCTGATAGCTCAGACGGTGACACAGTTTTCAGTCTTAGTAAGACACAGGACACAGTCCTCATCAGAGAACCTTTTTCTGATTTTAATGATTTTTCTGATTCCTTTACACGATACACGTCTATCGGCGAGGCAGATCATCACGTCACTTCGTTCAAACACCATCAACGTTTGGTTCATCTGAGGAGTCCAGCTGGTCGGGAAAGAAGGCGTTCCGGAGTAAAGGACCTTTTTCCAAGCAGCACAAGAGGGACGAAGGAACAGACGACACCAAGCAACATGGCCTCTGAACAGGTGAGTATGAACTTCTCCACCCTTAAACACCTGTGTAGAAATAGCACATTTAACCCAATACTGCCCACCGCATATAAGTCCACAGAGATGCTCTGGTCAACTTTACTGGACCAGGCATACGCACATGATAGAGTTTGTATTAGTAAAAGTGTTTTCCACAAAACAAAGAAACGCCTCCAAATGCTGGCAAAATTAGTGTATACTTTTGAGGACAGCATTTGCAGGCCGGAGCATGTGGAAACACTTGCTACCACAAGAAAAGCAGACAAAGTTTCCACATCGGATAACCTACACTGCCATTGTTGTGTGGAAAGCATAAAACGTATACACACTCTAGAAACTGAGCTAGAAGAAAGGGCCCAGTGTACAGCCGACAGGGGCCGGGAAATCTGTGTGTTAGAATCTAGGATATCAGAGAAAGAAACCTATTATTCTGACATGGATAGAGAGCTCCTCAGTCTGTATACTGAGATAAATCAGTTCAAGAGTAGAGTTGCATCCATGGATGCACTAGTAAGCACACTTAGAGAGGATCTGGCTGCAAAGTCGCAAACGATTGTGAATTTGCAACAGGTCATCTCTAATCTGTCACGGCCTGGTACAAATAGCATGGTGCCTTTGCCCACAAAACAGGTTTGTGTTTCGGGTACTGCACAGGATGGGGAGACCACGGCAACATGGTCCACGTCTCCCATGGATCAGAGATCCGGAGCTATAGAGTCCAGGGGACAGGTGGAACGGTCGCTACATTTCACTCAAACACCAAGGGAGTATACACGTAGCGACCGCTTCCAGGGTCAGGACGAGAGTTGGGGATATGGAGGTAGGTGGGAAAGGGATCACACCACTTCCAATCCGCCAAATCGTTCAGTAAGGTCAGATGAATTTTATCCTAACCGTAACAGTATGGAAAGGATAAAATTTCTGTTACGGATCTGCAAGGAGATCCCAAAATTTGATCCCAGTCTAGATGCGTTTACTGCATGTGATATCTTTGAAGGTCACTGCAATAAATATTCTGTGGCTCCAGAACTTCGAATGGAGCTATTCAAGTTGTGGTTGCCTACACACCTCAATCAGAGGTATGAGGCAATGGGGAGCACGGAACCCAGTAATGGACAGTTTCATGATAAGGAAGAACGCCTTTCCTTACTAATGACACTGGCAACGGGCCACGGGGACGTGACTCCAGAAATCCTGATGAAATTCAGACCAACTATACACGATGAACCTTTATCGCTGTGTAGTCGGTTTGAAGCTATGTACAGGAAGGTCACTATGGATCAAGGTATCGGTATTCCACAAGGCATGATCCGCATGTTTGTGGAAAAATTCCCATACCTTGATACTGCAATTAGGTTGAGTGCAGCGAGAGAACCATCGCTCACTGATGCGGCCATGATTATTGAGCAGTGTAGACAAGATATACTGCACAATAAAAAGTCGGTTAAGGTTAGGGAGCATGTGCCTGTACATGTTAGATCACAAGATGAACGTGTGCGCCATGCTAGAAAGAAGTCAGCTGTTCGCCCCTCGGCCCCACCATTTGAGAGGACAGGGAGCATTCAATGCTTTCTATGTTTGCAATTTGGGCACATGAAGAAAAATTGTCCTCAGTGGGTACGGAGCCGAAACAGCCCTGAAAAATCTGGCAATAATAATGGTTTCAAGATGAAACCTAATTATGCCAGAACAGTGGGGGAACAGGCTGATGGGTCTCGGGGATATTTACAAGAGCAGACACCAAAATGTGTTGCCACTGTAAATGCCCCAGTTGATAGTTCAGGGGTTGTGGAATCTACTGATTCCACAACTAGAACTACGGTTGAGGATCTCCAAATTGCAGTATGTACCTCTCAGGTGCCTACTGGAAATCTTGTCAACATCGATTGACAATTAGGGATCCCTAAAGAGCTGGCTCCAGTATGTCCTGTCATACTGGATTCTTCAGGGAGGCCCCACATAAAAGCCAGAATTAAAGATCAGGACACACAAATTATGCTTGATACTGGTGCGGAAATCTCCATTACTAATATCAAACATGATTTGCATCCAAACAGCCTTCAGTGTGTGGTGATCGGATTTGATCACCAACAAGGGGGGGTGAAGGCCCACAGAATTGAGGAAGTGATTGTCAACATTGCCAAACACTTAACCCTCAAGATCCCAATGTGGTATTACCCTGGTTCTGACAACATCATTGGAACTGATGTAATGACCCAAAATGGATGGATCCTGGATTTGGCAAACTGCATTGTGTGGAAGGGACCCAGACAATCCAAGGTGTGTGTCATACAACGCCAGTGTCTGGGACCACCTTTGCCAGCAATGGAGAATTCAGCTGATATGCTCGAACACAAATGGCCAGAGGTCTCTCATAATATAGACCTTGAACCCATTGTGTACGAACATCCTGATCTGTGGGCCCAGGGTAAAAATGACTGTGGCAGATTGATTGGTGTCCAGGTGGACATACAGGGGCCAGACCCACCCCCTCAACGTCAATATCGCTTTCCACCGGAAGCGACACAGTCGATAGTCAACACTGTCCTGGAATTGGAGACCAAGGTGTGGTCATAGAGGGGAATTCAAAGTGCAACAACCCTCTATGGCCTGTGAAGAAAAAGGACACTGATGCGTGGCGTCTCACCATAGACCTACGTGTCCTTAATAAGTACACTCCGATGTCTGCCCCCGTAGTTGCACAAACTCCTGACATAATGGCGAGGATAAGTGGCAAAAGCCGCATATTCTCGACCATTGATGTCGCCAATGGGTTCTTCTCTATTGAACTCACAGAAAACTGTAGGTACAAATTTGCTTTCACAGTGGGGAACAAACAGTACATGTTTAATGTGCTCCCCCAGGGGTTCCACAGTAGTCCTACGTATTTTCATCAGGCATTGGCGGCCGTACTGAGCGTGTTTTCTCGGCCGGAATGTCTCCTGCAATATGTAGATGACTTACTCCTGCACACAGAGACCATGGAAGAACACTTGATTCTGTTAAGGGAGCTCTTGGGACTCCTATCTAAATCTGGACTCAAGCTGAGTCCTCACAAGGCAAATTTGGCCAGAACAGAGGTGACTTTCCTTGGGGTGCAGGTCTCTTTTGGAGCCAAAGGAATTGTGGCGGCCCGAGTGGAAGCTATGGTCAAGTTACCTCAGCCTGGCACTCTACAGGACTTACGGAAGTTCCTGGGAGTGGCCAACTTCATGAGGGAATTCATAGAGGATTTTGCTGCCAAAGCGAAACCCCTTTATGAACTCCTCAGAGGAGAAGAACCCTCACTCCAGGGCTGGTCAGAAGCACAGGATGAGGCCTTTTCAACTCTGAAAAGAGACCTCTCCTCTGCACCTGTGTTAGCCACCCCCAACCCAGATGGAGAAATGGCCATCCAGGCACATGCTGGGACTGAGTCTATCTCTGTTGTCCTTCTACAGCAGATAGGACATGATAGCAGACCACTGGGATACTTTTCCCGACTCCTCTCGCCAGTCGAACGAGGGTTCGACGAATGTGCCAAACAACTGGCTGCCATACACTATGCCGTTAAAACCACTGAGCATATTGTAGGTTTCAGATCTCTGACTGTACAGACACCACATTCTCCTTTGGTTCTTTTACTCAGAGATACACTCCCTGGAGTCTCCCAACAGAGATTCGGGAAATGGATCATGGACCTCAGTGGCCGGAATCTGAAAGTGGACCACAAGGCAAAGTATGTTCTGTCCCAGTTGTTAAACATGACAGGGACCGAACATGACTGTGGTCAACCATCACTATCCCGTACACCACAAATATTCAGGACCGACAGACATCCAGAAGACAGGGTCATCTTTGTTGACGGCTCTCGTTTCTGTCTGGACGGCACGTATGTGTCCGGATTTGCAGTGCTGGATGAGACCACAGGCACCCAGAGTCTTGTCCGGCTGCCAGGTCACATGTCAGCACAACGGGCTGAACTGGAGGCTGTCAAGGAGGCTCTCCTCCTTCAACCTCCAGGGAATCGAACTATATATAGTGACAGTTCATATGTAGTTCGATCTCTCACCCTGCACCTGAACACATGGAAAAAACGAGGGTTTGTGGACAGCCAGAATAAACCTCTGGCCCACGTTACAGTCCTAAAGGAATTGTGGGATTGGGGCATGGCACATCCAGCGGAGGCAGCCATTATAAAAGTCCCAGCACATCAAAGAGGAGAACAGCCTTTGACCATAGGAAATAACAAGGCCGACGAACTGGCCAAGTTTGCAGCAGTGTCTGGTGTCCTTCGGGAACCAGGAACTGAGCAGATCCCTGCATTCCAGATTGCAGTGAGGCAAACCAAACTAAAAGATGGCCCTGTGTCATTTGAAGAGGAACAGGCAAAAGATCCCGTTCTACTGACACATATCGCAGCTCCACAGCATCCCTGGACAATATGTCAGGGAATTCTGTGTCATGATACTGGTACCCAACAACTTCCTCTACCAGTAGTCCCGCAACATCTACAGGCAAAACTGACGAGACTAAACCACCAACTGTTTGGGCACCTTGGTCGGGACAAGCTACTGTCCCTCCTGAAAGACAAATTATACTGGTCTGGAATGTCCAACACAGTAGAGGAAGTCACCCAGCAATGTCTGGTATGTGCTCAGGTCAACCCAAGAGCATCAGCCCTGAAGCCAGTGCTGCAGCGTGTTCCACCAGCAGAGGGTCCGTGGTCCGCAATCCAGATTGATTACATCGGACCATTACCAGCAGGAAGTCGTAACTGCCATTACGCTCTGGTGGTGGTGGATGTTTTCTCCAAATGGGTAGAAGCCATCCCCACAGTCAATGATTCAGCTTCCACTACAGCCCGGGTTCTTTGGGAACAGGTTCTCTCACGATGGGGTTTTCCAAGAGTGATAGAATCAGACAGAGGGACACATTTCACGGGTAAGGTCATGAAAGCGCTTTGTGGACTTTTGGACGTAAAGCAAAGGTTCCATTTTGCCTATAACCCTAAGGCGGCTGGAATTGTGGAACGAATGAATCGCACCCTCAAATCACGGCTTTCTAAAGCACTGCTGGAGAAGGGTTCCTCATGGGTAATATCCCTTCCGGCGGTACTGATGGGTATCCGAGCAACAGAAGCTACCAGTACCGGTATCACACCATTTGAGCTGATGACTGGACGCAAAATGCCCCTGTGTCTACCCAACGAGCCCCAACTGTCTGACCCCATGAAAAATGCCATTGCCAGAGACATGTTCCTGCAACAGGTTCAAATGAACCTAAAGGAACTGCTGCCTCATGCAGCTTTACGGTTGCACAAACCGTACCTACAGGGGGAGACACCATTGCCTTCTGTAGGGGAAAAGGTTATGGTAAAATCTTTCGCCGATCCGGACCATGGGACGCAAACTGGGAAGGACCTTACCAGGTCCTTGAAGTAATGGGTGACACCATGCTAAGGGTACAGAGGCCGATGACAACAAAAAAGAGATCCTCTAGACGTCAGGAATCCTTTTGGATCCACATCGACCAAGCAAAGGCCACCCGAGCCTCATCAACTCAATCATAGTTGCACAAGTAGAGTTGAGTGAAAGGGGGGGGGTTGATAGATCGGAGGTGGCTCCCTAAGTAACATTGTAAATATAGTATACATGAATCTACAATAACAGATATATGTAAAACCACTATAATCATTCAACAGGTCACTGGACGCCAGGCCACAACGATATCAAGTGGCCAGAGAAGTAGGGAATACCTGAACAGGGTACACCTCCAGTTTGTGACGCTAGTGGTAAGCATGATGATGGCAGGCTCAGCCTCTTCAGGGAATCGTTGGGAACCTAATAATGGTACAAATATGTCAGTTTTGGGACCAGGTCTCTTAATGGTAGAATGCCTAGAAGGTAAAATCCAAGAACCGTACAGTAATTTTAACTTCATTTCAGGACAATGGTATCTGTATGGGTTCCAGAGAGAAGGTTTTGCTAATGGTGTCACACAGCATTATACCCCTGTAGAGAATGTGTCTGCCATACAACATGACTTACACGCCCTCTGTCTCAAGGAGTTCCAACATTTTCAAGACTCAGACCCAAAACCCATCATGTCTTTGAGATGGATGTCCAGGGATCCCCACTTGCACCCCTATAACAAAGTGGAAGCCAACTCCACTTTGGTGTTGTGTACTAAAGGAGGCATTCTGAGTCCTGAAGATGTCACTGGAGCAGAGTATAGCGGATGGTATATCTTACAGGCTACCTTCACTAGGAAGGATAGTCAAGATGGGTTGAGGGTAAGGACGTACTTTGATAGACCCGTACTTGTAAAAGGCACCCTTAAGGCATATTGTATGTTGAGGGATTCCCAGATGACCATCACCAGGGAATCCAAATATGCCCAAGGACATGTGTCCACAGATTACTTACGGACTAGTGTATTGATGTTAAAGTTAAACTGCAGTAACTCTGCCCAGGCATTATGGAACGATCAGAGTGGTCCAGTGAAACTGGAGGGCTTATACCGAGCAACAGTTTTAAAGGTACGGACTGATGCCAAGGATCTGAGGTATACTCGAGTAGAGGGGTCGCCATCCATACGGTCTTTCATGATTACGATCATGAGAGAAGTCTGTGTATCGGAGGTGACTGGATACTATTTCATCACCTATGCCCACTGGGAACCGGATACACAGATGGTAAAATTGGATACTAATCCCTGGAGATGGGACTTAGTATGCAATGGGGTGGACACCCCAATTGTGGATGTATGGATGGATGGCGCCCCTATGACTGAGGAATACCGAAGCAAATACATGTCTTCTGACTGGAAAGACCCCAGAGGCAGGGACATTAACTTTGACATCAATATAGACGGTCCATTTAAGTGGCCTTTTTGTGAGGCGGTGGACGAAGGGTGCTGGTCATTTACACAGTGGGTCTATCTGTCCAAATCCAAACCAATAGGAAACCTAGCGTTACAGGCAGGAGATAGCGATCAGTGGTACCAGTTCAGTGGTAGAGGACAAGTATGTGTGACCGTGGTAAGGGTCCCATATGAGGCTGAAGGTCTCCAACCAGTCAAACCGCACCTGGATTCTTGCAATGTTTCTACCCACCAATTGGCAGATCCCATAGCTCCTCAACTGTCATCCCCATGGAAGATCATCACAGGAACTAAATTCGTCCTATATACATGGCGAATTTCTGTAGATGACTTCAGAGTAGATCACTGGGATCACAGATGTGAGGAGTTTGTGAGGAACCAAATTGACATGATGAGAGGATGGGTAGAGGCGGGGCAAGAAGTGAGAAAAGATGATCCCCGACACAGGAAATTCAGGAGTAGGAGAGACTTGATAGAGATGGGAATTAGTGGAGGTGCATTGGGAGTAGGTGCCCTGAACACTATGGATATGGAAGTCCTGAGAGGTAAGCTCGGGGACATTGCGCGACATGCTGGGGAAGGGTTCAGAACTCAGCTTGATGTAAACCATGTCTTAGAGGGTTTGCAACATTCGCACATTGATGCCACTACCTCTCTATCTTCAGCTCTACGAGAGAAGTTTAGAAGGTTAGTTGCAGGTCTTGTAGAAGTGCAAGACAGAGTTCAGTTTGCCCTAGCATGTACGCAAGTCCAGAGTGAACTCTCTGACAACCTAAAGCATATAGTGTCCTCTCTATACAAGGGCCTCTTCCCATTCAACCTCAGACAAAGAGTAAGTTCCCTAATCTCCCCGTTTGCAGCCAACCATACAAACTGGTGGCTGGTTCAATGGCATGGGTGTCATAATCTCACCTGCACGGCATCTTCTTTGGCACCTGTATCTGGTAATATCAAGAAGGGGTACAGTGCCATGAATATAGGAATTGTTGTTAGCAATCAGACGGTGCTTCATCCACAGCTCACCTCAGACATCCTAACCTATGAGCAAGGCCATCCTTATCTGTTTGATACAGAGGGATGTTGGAGGAAAGAGGATGCTATCCTCTGTCAAGGGAGTCAAGATAGGGTGCTTAGGCACCAGTGTTGGGACTCTGAGGGGTCATGTGAGATGAAGACTAACACAATACCCTCCTCTCGTCTGAAATATTTGGGTCAAGGGTATTGGTGTTGGTACCAAGGGAAAAATGTAACGTATTCTTTATATGGCACTAATTGCACCGAAAGAGGCATACTCCTCCCAGGAGCATATTGTACCCTTAGTCCCGTTTTAGGTTTAGATGTCGCAGATCAGCAGGGGAGGACCCCGATAACACCGGAGAAGAGACTCGACATTCGCCCTGACACTCCTGTGAGACTGCAAAAGATTCCTCTTGGTTTTGGTCGTGAGCTCAAGCGTCTCTTGTTAGATTTCAGCAAAGAAGACGACATACTCCGAAATCTTCATGAGGCTGAGAATCAAGCCACTATTCAGCTTGAGCATGACAAAACCAAGATAACGAGGATTACCAATGCCTTAGATACAGACTCTAAGGTGTCCTGGTGGGAAAGTTTATTTGGCTATAGTCCGACAGCTACATCGTTTTTTAATTTCATTATCCATCCTGTGATTGTTCTTCTGGTTCTTGTTCTTGTTATGTACATTGGACTGTGCCTAGTTTACAGGAGAGTAAAGAGACTTGCCCACCAGATACAAGAGAACCAGGCAGAACTTCATGAATTTAACCGCCGAAGAAGGTCCAGGACTTAGCACTAAAAGTCCTGAAACCTTGATATTATATTTGATAAGAGTGTTTAGGACATTACGTCAACTCCGCCCTGAAACCTCATAACATTGTATATTTTGTTTGGCTTTTACTTTGATTTATGGTTAAGGGATGGGGGAGGGAAATATGGTATCATTATATACTGTTTAATTTTTACATTGGGATATAGGTTTGTTTGTTTTTTTTGTATGAATGAGGAAAGAGTAGGGTTCTGTAGGGACAGGCCCCATCATTATCTAAGGTATTTGCTACTTCAACCCTTGAGTCGGTAAACGTTCATAAGGGATGGATTGAAGGTCGGTTGGACTGCGTTCTTCTCACAGTCAACTTAGGTATGCTGATATCATCCCCTACCCAGTAAACTCTGACCTGCCTAGTAGAGATTCAACTATCTATCCATGGAAGAACCACATTAACGATAGATGCTTCAATCAAGTTTACAGGAGAAGTCTCTGTTGAAAGTCGTGCCTAAGCTAAGAAGAATGCCATCCCCTGATTGATCTAATCCCAAGAAGGAGGTGCTCCAAGAAACCACCTGGTGAGGCCCAGCTACAGAGTGTGATCCCTGGCAGTTCCCTACACACCAGACTTGAAAAAAAAAAAAAAAAAATCTGGTAGGGAGAGGGGCGAACACAGGAAAACTCTGTGGGCCGATCAAGAGACGAAGGTGCAGCAACTCCAGAGTCTAAGCAGTCAAGCTTGGAAGAAGACTACCTGGGGATAGGCGTGTTTCTCGAGATTGGCAACGACAAGATCAGAAGTGTACTGACAAATAGAGAACTTTATTCCTGAACCAAAGAAACCAAGAAGATCCACAAAGATGACTATGGTGTAATCTATGGATGGAGACACTGGATTACGGCGAACGGCAGGGGAGAGGTGATGGCGATGGGTGATGTCTAGATACCTAAGTGCAAAATTTTACTTCATTTCATCCTGAACGGTTATTGGTGATAGGATTGAGTAGGCAAATATATTCCACACTTCCCACTCATTTTATTGTCGTATTTTCCGACAAAAGGGGGACTGTTGAGGGGGAAGTGATGGCATAATTAATTATTAATATGACACATAAATGTACATCTCTCTTTGTGGGCATGGTTCCATGACAATTGTGTACAAGATAATTGTGTACGGACAATTGTGTACAGACAATTGTGTACAGGCCAATTGTGTCCAAGGACAATTGTGTACAAGGACAATTGTGTACAGGGCAATTGTGTACAAGGCAATTGTGTACAAGGCAATTGTGTACGGACAATAGTGTACAAGGCAATTGTGTACGGACAATTGTGTACAAGGCAATTGTGTACGGACAATAGTGTACAAGGCAATTGTGTACGGACAATAGTGTACAAGGCAATTGTGTACGGACAATTGTGTACAAGGCAATTGTGTACGGACAATTGTGTACAAGGCAATTGTGTACGGACAATTGTGTACAAGGCAATTGTGTACGGACAATTGTGTACGGACAATTGTGTACAAGGCAATTGTGTACGGACAATTGTGTACAAGGCAATTGTGTACGGACAATTGTGTACGGACAATTGTGTACAGACAATTGTGTACAAGTGTGTACAAGGCAATTGTGTACGGACAATTGTGTACAAGGCAATTATTTGTGTACAGGCCACTTGTACAGGCCACTTTCACAATGACGCTTACTTTCAGTTTCATTACTCACCCCTTGCAACTTTCACCATGACTTTTACTATGAGCAAGTCTGAAAAAGACAAAGATGTCCTTAGGCTTGGGGGACACGAGTATATCCTGCACAGGACACGTGATGACAGCATCAAAGAATGGCGGTGCAGGCAAGTCAACAAATTCAAGTGTCCCGCACGCATGCACACATCTGGAGCCGCGATTGTTAAACAGCCGACTGAGCACAGTCACTCTGCAGATCCAGTTCAAGCTGAAGCCAGAGCTACAATGGCTGCTCTGAGGCAAGAAGCAATCAGCTCTCAAGCATCTACTAGAAGCATTGTTGGACAGGTTCTTCGAGACAGGTCTGATGACGTGTTGTCTCGAATGCCCAAGCGAAGTGACGTTGAGCGAAATACACGTCGGGTCAGGCAGCGAGCAAACACCATGCTGACTCCTCCTCAAAGCATCAATTTTGCTATCCCCCAGGAATACAGCGACATCATTTTATATGACTCTGCAAGAGATGACCCCCACAGGATTCTTGCCATTGGTAGCAATGAACTGTTGCCTTATTTCGAAAGAGGAGAGACATGGTTTGGCGATGGAACGTTCAAGGTGGTGCCAACCATGTTCTTTCAGCTGTATTCTCTCCATGCAAAAGTCGGCAACTCCTATCCTCCCCTGATCTACTGCCTGCTGCCAAACAAGACTGGTCCAACCTATCGTCGAATGATCACGGCGCTCAAAGGGTTGATGCCAGGTGCAAATCCCCAGAAAATTCTTCTTGACTTTGAGATGGCAGCAATGTCAGCTTTCCAAGATGAGTTTCCAGCTGCAGCGATTTCTGGCTGCTTCTTTCATCTGAGCCAGTCCATTATTCGAAAGGTCAATGAGCTGGGCCTAAAGGCTGAATTTGAGGCTGAGGATGGAGAGTTCAATCTCAAGGTAAAATCTTTGGCCTCCTTGGCGTTTGTCCCACCAGCCGAAGTAAGTGCAAGGTATGACGAACTAGCCCAAATCTTCCCTGATGATGATGCTACCAATCAGCTCCTCTCCTACTTTGAGCATACCTACGTTAGGGGGCCAGGAGTAGGTGGACGCTTTCGAAACGCAAGGTTTACTCCAGAGGTCTGGAATCATTATGCTGACGCTTTGGCCTCTGCCCCCAAGACCACGAATTGCTGCGAGGGGTTTCATAACGCCTTACAAGCACTCTTTCTTTGTGCTCATCCTACCGTGTGGAAACTGTTCAACGGACTCATTAGTGACATGGCAATTTATAGACTTACAGCCCAGAATGCTGAGGTACTGAATGTTGAGCATCCACGAAGCAAGTATGTCCAGCTAGCTGAACGACTGCGTGTGAAAGTGGCTGATTATCACAATCAAGGAGACAAGCTGCGGTATCTACGAGCGATCAGCAACATGCAGGCACGATAGACAAGACCAGCAATATTTGTAGAATAAGAATAGAAGAAGCTTTGAAACTGTTATTCAATAAGCAATCTTACGTTAAAATCAATGATGAATAAAGTATTTCCTTTTTTTGGACGTTTAATTTTTTGTTTTCCCTATACTTGTCTGTAAATAATCGTCCGTACACAATTGTCCGTACACAATTGCGTTGTACACAATTGTCCGTACACAATTGCCTTGTACACAATTGCCTTGTACACAATTGTCCGTACACAATTGCCTTGTACACAATTGTCCGTACACAATTGCCTTGTACACACTTGTACACAATTGTCTGTACACAATTGTCCGTACACAATTGCCTTGTACACAATTGTCCGTACACAATTGCCTTGTACACACTTGTACACAATTGTCTGTACACAATTGTCCGTACACAATTGCGTTGTACACAATTGTCTGTACACAATTGTCCGTACACAATTGCCTTGTACACAATTGCCTTGTACACAATTGTCCGTACACAATTGCCTTGTACACAATTGTCCGTACACAATTGCCTTGTACACACTTGTACACAATTGTCTGTACACAATTGTCCGTACACAATTGCCTTGTACACAATTGTCCGTACACAATTGCCTTGTACACACTTGTACACAATTGTCTGTACACAATTGTCCGTACACAATTGCGTTGTACACAATTGTCTGTACACAATTGTCCGTACACAATTGCCTTGTACACAATTGTCCGTACACAATTGCCTTGTACACACTTGTACACAATTGTCTGTACACAATTGTCCGTACACAATTGCGTTGTACACAATTGTCTGTACACAATTGTCCGTACACAATTGCCTTGTACACAATTGTCCGTACACAATTGCCTTGTACACACTTGTACACAATTGTCTGTACACAATTGTCCGTACACAATTGCCTTGTACACAATTGTCCGTACACAATTGCCTTGTACACACTTGTACACAATTGTCTGTACACAATTGTCCGTACACAATTGCGTTGTACACAATTGTCTGTACACAATTGTCCGTACACAATTGCCTTGTACACAATTGTCCGTACACAATTGCCTTGTACACAATTGCCTTGTACACAATTGTCCGTACACAATTGCCTTGTACACAATTGCCTTGTACACAATTGTCCGTACACAATTGCCTTGTACACAATTGTCCGTACACAATTGCCTTGTACACACTTGTACACAATTGTCTGTACACAATTGTCCGTACACAATTGCGTTGTACACAATTGTCTGTACACAATTGTCCGTACACAATTGCCTTGTACACAATTGTCCGTACACAATTGCCTTGTACACAATTGCCTTGTACACAATTGTCCGTACACAATTGCCTTGTACACACTTGTACACAATTGTCTGTACACAATTGTCCGTACACAATTGCCTTGTACACACTTGTACACAATTGTCTGTACACAATTGTCCGTACACAATTGCCTTGTACACAATTGTCCGTACACAATTGCCTTGTACACAATTGCCTTGTACACAATTGTCCGTACACAATTGCCTTGTACACAATTGTCCGTACACAATTGCCTTGTACACAATTGTCCGTACACAATTGCCTTGTACACAATTGCCTTGTACACAATTGCCCTGTACACAATTGTCCTTGTACACAATTGTCCTTGTACACAATTGCCCTGTACACAATTGTCTGTACACAATTGTCCGTACACAATTATCTTGTACACAATTGTCCTGTCACCGTGGGCATGTATGTGTATATATCTATATTTATGCCCACATTGGTGGAATAGGTCTCTTATAACATTGACCAATTCAGCTGTATCTGATGGAAATTGTTCATCTTCTGACATGGTTAATTACCATATCAGAAGATGTCCATTCTTGCATTTTAATGTGGGAAGCTATCAGATAAGACTCTTAATTTAAATATCAAAGATCTACAGGCTGCTGCCACAAAGGGTTATTTTCACCCCTTCTTCTAACAGTTCACAGCAGCCAAGATGTCTGGCTTGATAAGTAGACATGACTATTCCCATTGTTTGCCAATCTATAGTGGCAGGAGATACCTCATTTCAATATAGTGCATGGTGAGCGTGCACCCTTACAACCCTGTCAGAAGTGCACGGATGAGGAGGTGTGTCCGTCACGTGCACAGCTGAGGGACAGGTTAAAATGGACTGGGACACAAGAGCTCGCTCTCTTTTCCACCTGGACGCACGATGGAAGGACATCCTCATCTGGTCATAAGTATCATCCTATAACTCTATCACTCTCTCTATATCTCTCTCTCTCCCTATATTTATATCTCTCTCTCCCTATATTTATCTCTCTCTCTCTCTCTTATAATATAGGGATAGTTAGATAATTAATATAGTGTGCCTGTGTGTGTATTTAAGGTAACGTGGGTATTAGTAACTGTGGGTGTTTTACATCATTGTAACAGTAATTGATTGTGTCTTAGTTATCGTGCTATCTAGAAATCTATATATTATTGTTGTAGACTTTTTGGGTGTGTTTAATAAATATTCATTTATTAGAACAGACTTGTTTTCATTAAGTAGTCGGTATATACATATATATATATAGTTAATCAGCATAGGAACAGAAAGTGGTAAGGAAGGGAAGATTCTGGATATCGGTGATTGTAGTCATAACCGACCATAATAACCGATAAACAGAACCAGCCCTACAACACACTACTATATATGAGAAATGTAAATCAATGAGTGGCACTAGAGAAAAGTGGATCAAACTCTATTGTGCATATGTGTAATTCAGAAACTGCCCTGTGCTAAATATGAAAATCAGAGATCTTAGTCTCGATAGTGGCCACTAAGGATTAAGCCTGGCACCCACTTTCAAGGAGCCTCCACTGCTAGTGCATAGTGTCAGGACCTTGTAGTGGAGGCTCCTTGAAAGTGTGTGCCAGGCTTAATTCTTAGTGGCCACTATCGAGACTAAGATCTCTGATTTTCATATTTAGCACAGGGCAGTTTCTGCATTACACATATGCACAATAGAGTTTGATCCTCTTTTCTCTAGTGCCACTCATTGATTTACATTTCTCATATATAGTAGTGTCGCAGCAGATATCCTCTTTTTGTAAGTATTATTATTTTCTGCCAGCACCTACGTGTACGGTGATGCCAGTCTTATGCATATTCACAAGTTCTGGATAGCTGTCACTTTTTCCAGATCTTGTGCTACTCCATCTGCGTTGACTACATGTCTGAGGTATTGGACTTTTGGCTTCAGCAGGTGACATTTAGATAGTTTAAGCTTCATTCCATACTTTGCAAGGGCTGTAAATACCTCTGCCAGGTGTCCCAGGTGATCCTCATAGGTCTTGGAATACACGATGACATCATCCAGGTATAAGAGAACCGTCTCGAAGTTCCAGTGTCCCAGGCAACATTCCATGAGTCTTTGAAACGTTCCTAGTGCATTGCATAACCCAAATGGCATGCTGCTGAATTCGCATAGGCCCATTGGTGTTGTAATTGCTGTCTTCTCTCGATCTTCTTCTGCAAGGGAGACCTGCCAATACCCACTTGTGAGACCTAATGTGGAGAAATAATTAGCAGTCTTAAATGCAGCAAGAGACTCTATGCGGGGTAACGGGTAGACATCTTTGTGAGTGATCTTATTTATTTCCCTGTAATCTACACACATCCTCATAGTGCCATTCTTTTTTATGACTAGGACTAAGGGGGCTGCCCAAGGACTACAACTATTTCTTATTGATTCATTTCCCACACAACCCACAACACGACACTAGCGCCTCCAGACCAGAAGGGGCAGCTAAAGTTGCTTCACTATATATTCTGGGTGGAGAGGAAGTGGCAGTTAGTTCAGTTCCTGGGAGGACTGAGAGAAGGACCTGGGGGTAAAGGAGCTGCCTTAAGCTCACCCCATGGTCCGCTGCCCCATTCCAGGCCTAGCCAGGGTCTGAGGAAAGGAGTTAAGAGGAACAGAGGGACACATCTGGGAGACTGAGTTACTCTATAACTCGCCCCAGACGAGCGCAAAGAGCGGATACCAGATCCGAAATTGTACCTGACACAAGCAGCACAGTAAACACCAGACTAGTGGAGGTTGTATACAGTGCCTACAAGTAGTATTCAACCCCCTGCAGATTTGGCTGATTGACACATGCGGAATTAACTTGGCATTGTGACATTTGGACTGTAGATCAGCCTGGAAGCGGGAAATGCACTGCAGCCAAAAAGATTTTTTAAATTTAAAAAAAAATATTAAAGCGTTAAAAGTTAATTCAGAGGGTCATTTATTATTCAACCCCTCAAACCACCAGCATTCTGTTTGGTCCCCCTAAAGTATTAAGAAGTAGTTCAGGCACAAAGAACAATGAGCTTCTCATGTGTGGATTAATTATCTCTTTTGCCTGCCTTTTCTGACTATTTAAGACCCTCCCCAAACTTGTGAACAGCACTCATACATGGTCAACATGGGAAAGACAAAGGAGCATTCCAAGGCCATCAGAGACAAGATCGTGGAGGGTCACAAGGCTGGCAAGGGGTACAAAACCCTTTCCAAGGAGTTGGGCCTACCTGTCTCCACTGTTGGGAGCATCATCCGGAAGTGGAAGGCTTATGGAACTACTGTTAGCCTTCCACGGCCTGGACAGCCTTTGAAAGTTTCCTCCTGTGCCGAGGCCAGGCTTGTCCGAAGAGTCAAGGCTAACCCAAGGACAACAAGGAAGGAGCTCCGGGAAGATCTCATGGCAGTGGGGACATTGGTTTCAGTCAATACTATAAGTAACGTACTCCACCGCAATGGTCTCCGTTCCAGACGAGCCCGTAAGGTACCTTTACTTTCAAAGCGTCATGTCAAGGCTCGTCTACAGTTTGCTCATGATCACTTAGAGGACTCTGAGACAGACTAGTTCAAGGTTCTATGGTCTGATGAGACCAAGATCGAGATATTTGGTGCCAACCACACACGTAACGTTTGGAGACTGGATGGCACTGCATACGACCCCAAGAATACCATCCCTACAGTCAAGCATGGTGGTGGAAGCATCATGCTGTGGGGCTGTTTCTCAGCCAAGGGGCCTGGCCATCTGGTCCGCATCCATGGGAAGATGGATAGCACGGCCTACCTGGAGATTTTGGCCAAGAACCTCCGCTCCTCCATCCAGGATCTTAAGATGGGTCGTAATTTCATCTTCCAACAAGACAACGACCCTAAGCACACAGCCAAGAAAACCAAGTCCTGGTTCAAGAGGGAAAAAACCAAGGTGATGGAGTGGCCTAGTCAGTCTCCTGACCTTAACCCAATTGAAAACTTGTGGAAGGAGCTCAAGATTAAAGTCCACATGAGACACCCAAAGAACCTACATAACTTGGAGAAGATCTGCATGGAGGAGTGGGCCAAGATAACTCCAGAGACCTATGCCGGCCTGATCAGGTCTTATAAAAGACGATTATTAGCTGTAATTGCAAACAAGGGTTATTCCACAAAATATTAAACCTAGGGGTTGAATAATAATTGACCCACACTTTTATGTTTAAAATTTATTAAAATTCAACTGAGCAACATAACTTTTTGGTTTGTAAGATTTATGCTTCTGTTAATAAATCCTACTCTCGTTTGCAGTTTGAAGGCTCTAACTTATTTGCATCTTATCAAACCACCTAAATTTGCAGGGGGTTGAATACTACTTGCAGGCACTGTATCTTCACTGTACCACAGTGAAGCAACACGGCAGGGTCAGAAACACAAAGATAAGACTCAAGTTGCCTAGCAAGTGGATACCCGTGAGAGGAGACAGGGCCGGCAGCCTAGCTAAAGCAGCAGCAGGGCCACACACACAGTGCAGGAGTGGGAAGCCAAGGACCCGGCCAGGGTGGGAGCAACTCGGCCCCGATACAGACTCCGTGGACAGTACTCTGCTGAATAACACCTACAGTAAAGACTTGGAAAACTACAAAACCGTGAGTCTGTGTAATCCTTGTGCTCAAGCCCTACTTTCCCTCACAAACTGCTATCATCTCTACCACTACCCCTACTCTGCATCATCCATAGACTTTCATCACCACTGCCCCGGGAAACCAGGCTCTGCCCGTCAAGGCCCTGGGGAACCAGGCTCTGCAGCAGCGGTGGTTACCCTGACCACATACCACAGGTGACGTCACGACTATATCCCCTGTAAATAACCCCCAAATCCATTACTTGTGGGCCCGGGACACGGTCCGGACCAAGGACCGCTGTGATAACCCCCGTGATACCCCGGTGTGGTACCGAGTACCCCATCCCAGTGGGCTCCACAAGTGAACACCACCATCTGCTGGATAGAGCTTGAAATATAGAAACTCATAAATTAGGACAGGAACTAAGATAAGGAGAAGTGATTTCTGGGGGAACCGAATCCAGACAGGGGCCAGAGTATGTAATCATTTGTGACAAAGCTGATATATATATATATCTCATCAGCCAGACATGTACTAATTCAGACGTACTGTGCAAACTGTGCTAGCATATAACCACACACAGAGGCACAAGAGTGATGGTGTGTAGTCTCTGAGCGAGGTTGAGCTGAAAGTACGGAGTGATTGAAGAGAATGACAGTGTGTGTGTAAAAATATATTTCAAAGTCCTCAGTGGTTGATACCTTTTAATCACCAACTGAAAAGATGGTAAGCATAGCAAGCTTTCGAGACACTAAGGCCCCTTTATCAGGCTGATAATGACACTGATTCTGAAGACACATTCATATATAGTATACTTAAACAGGATGAGATGGTGCATTAAATATGACAGGTGATGACAGGTGATGTAAAGCTGAGTCAGGCTGGGGGGGAGAAGCTGGGAAAGTGAAACTTAAGGTAAGAGAAAGAGGTGTCAAAATTTCATAGTCCTCTAACTTGAGTCTATTGCAAGATGTGATATCCCCAAATGCCCTTTCATTTTATATAAAAACGTATGAATCTGATATCCCCAAATGCCCTTTCACTTTACATAAAAACCCATGAATCCATGTGCAACATTTAATCCTGTTTTGAATGTGTCAAAGGTTGTTATCAATTTGTATTCCCTAATTCTTCTCTCTCTCTGAGATTTGAAGTTGCTTTTTAAAAGGAGCAGATTCATATTGCTTTCACTGTGGTCAGAGTTGCAAAAATGCTTTGCTACAGGTAGACCCATACGCTTTTCTTTTATTGAGTGGCGATGAGAATTCATTCTTGTTCAGAATTTTTGCCCTATCTCCCTTACGTTCATGCCACCTGTTGGAAATTTGGCATATATAATTAAATACACCACATTGCTTGTCGTGCAGCTGAAGTTACCTGGGATCTTGTAGTCTTGATCTGTCCCAGGAATCTTTATCTTTTTGGTTGTCATTGTAGATGGACAGGTTTTGTACCTGTTCTAGTTGTAGGGAAAGGTTCCTGTTGCTGTTGGAGAGGACAGGGCGCTTCTGGCAATGATGTTTTATAGATTCGGAGGTTGTCTAAAACACGAGTGGGGGATCTGGAAATATTGATTTTAGTCGGGCATCTTTTTGTAGAAGTGGTTGCAGTTTCCGTGCAGCTCCTCTTAGCACCTCCAGACATGGATTGTAGGTGACTACGAGAGGAACTATATTGTTTTTTAGTCTAGTTTTGTAATGTAGGAGATGATTCCTTGATATTCTGGTGGCTCTTGTAATCTGGTTCTCGATTGCTCTTGAAGGGTAGCCCTGGTTCAAAAAGGTCTTTCTGAGGTCCTCAAGGTGATTGTCTCTGTCTATAGGGTTGGAACATATCCGATTGTATCTGATGGCCTGGCTGTATACAATAGAGTTTTTTTATGTGTTTTAGATGAAAACTATCCATCGAAGATATGTTGGGCAGTCAATTAGCTTCCGGTACAGGGATGTCTCTATTTCATTGTTCTGTAGATTAATGATGGTGTCCAGAAAGCTGATTTCAGTGCAGGAGTAGTTGAGTGTTAAGTTTATGGTGAGATGAAACTGATTAAAGTGTTCATGGAATGCCTGTTCCTCAGACTTTGTCAGGATGATTAAAATGTCATCAATATAATGGTAGTAGGCCAGAGGCCTGACAGGACAAGAGAATAAAAAGTCTCCTTCAAGCTTGGCCATAAAAAGACTTGCATATTGTGGTGCCATTTTGCTTCCCATTGCTGTGCCAGTCTCCTGTAAATATATATTGTGCGTGAGGGTGAATTTTGTAAGCTCCACCAGCATCAATTCCTGTGTTTTCCAGGGAGGTTTTGCAGGTATTTAATCAATCCTGTATAAATAATAGAATCTGCACTAGCATTATCAGTGAATTTTGTTACTTTTGCTGGGGTACTTTACTACAACGTATAACTCTGTTCTCAAATTTCTATTTAATCAATCCTGGTCTGGAATGTTACTGTACAAAAATTACACATCCATGGTGGCGTGGATGGTTCCTTCAGGTAGAGGACCTATTGCTGACAGTTTAATAGGTCAGTTGTGTCCTGAATGTAGCTGGGTGTCTCTTTTACCAGAGTTTGAGAACACCCTCTACCCACCCAGAAATTTGTTCGGTGAGGGTGCCCACACATGAAATGAATGGTCTTCCTGGATTTACTGGTTTGTGAATTTTGGGAAGCATGTAGAATGTGCCTGTTATTAGGCTTTCTGGTATCAGGTTATCAGCTTTTAAAGGTATGTCAGGTAGACAAGAGACCAGCCTGTTTAATTCCTTGTGATAGTCCTGTGTGGGGTCAGACTGCAATTTTTGTAGAAACATGTGTCAGTCAGTTGTCTGTTTGCTTCTTTCAGGTAGTCAGATTTGTTCATCATGACTATTGCACCACCCTTGCACCACCCTTATCTGCAGGTTTAATGATGATTTTTTTGCTGGTTTTCAAAGACTGTATGGCCCTTTGCTCCTGGGCATTGACGTTGGATGGTTGACTCTTGTGTGTATCTAAAATACTGAATTTTATCAAATGTCTGAAAGTGTCTATATATTATCCAAATGGGGATTAGGATTATATTTAGGTGTCCAGTCTGACATTTTCTTGGTTGTCAGGGTCTCTCTTCCTTCGGCCCAGTTGGGTTCGGAGTCGTCTTTGTTGCTGAATAATTCCCTTAGGCGTAACCTCCTGAAGTAATCCTCCATGTCGCTGCACAGTTCAATTTTATCCAGAGCTTTAGTAGGACAAAATGAGAGTCCCCTAGAAAGCCCAGCAAGTTCCACTTTGTTGGGTTTGTAATCTGGAAGGTTGATGACACAATTAGGTGCTTTTTGACAGGAGTAGTTGTCCAAGTTGTTAGAATTTGTCTTTGTTTTGTTTGTATTGAGTCCTGAATTGATGTGCAATCCATGTAATTTATTTCCTTGTTATGAATCAGACGAGTTTGTAGTTTATGGTAATATTGTTGTAATTTCTGTTCCATGCTTTCTGTAAGTGTGTTCCTCCGTGTTTCCAATTTCCCCTGGAAGTTACTTTTGATGTTGTAGTAGACATGCAAAAGGTGGTTCCTTAGTCTTTCAGAGGTCCTGTGGCAAAGGTTTCATGCATACTGAGTATTATAGGTATGCAGAAGTGGATTTGTAATCCAGAGTCCTTTGGGAATCAGATTCTCCTTCATTTGGAAAGGAAAAATATGTCACTGTCCAATTGTGCACGTTTCTTCAGAAGTGTCTTTAAATCCATAAAGGTTCGGTACATTCCAGTATCCTCCATCCTCCATCATGTGTGTGGAAAACAGAGGACGTTTGTGTGAGCAGAAAGGACCGAGTCACTGAGTCTTCATTCGCTATGCTTCTGTATGCATTTACCTGATTTACATTATATTAATATGAGCATTTTATGAGACCAGAAAAAAATGAATCCAAATTTTGTGTCCCATGAATGGGTACAACTCATTGTGTGTATTTCTCTACATTATTATTTACATTATGCTTGTTGCTAGACAGATCTTGCTTTGTAAAATTTAAACCTATGTCCCTCCTGTAGTTGGGCATGTGTTAGTTTGGTCCTCCCGTCTTCCTCAGTGTTCAGTCTGTAGAATCCGTTATCCGGACCACATGTATATTTGCCTGTAAGGATTACTCTTTTCACCTGCTGCTATGTACTTATTAACAAAATTTTGGAAGAAAACTGCTCCGTTTCTCCTATTATTTACTACAAGTCAGTGCTGGCTGAGTTGAGCTGTCTGAGGATGCCTGGTATATGAGTACTACAGTTAGACAATTATCTAAAGGACTGATAATTAGCGTGCTTAGGAATTCCTAGTCCCAAGGAAGAGTCAGAACACCAAATGTATTTAGTCTTCTCACATCCAGCCTGACTGACAGCTGGGAATATTAGCAAGTAATGTTTGATTTCAGTAGCAGCAGAAAGAATGAACCACTGTTAATGTGGTTGGGTGGTCAGAGCAAGAGTTTGAATGTTCATACAGGATTAGATTTTGGCATGAACTTTTATAGTGAGTACACCAACCTCACTAGGTCTGTAGTCTCTTTACTAATGTAATTTGTGTGATAAAATCTGGTTAAGCATCCACTTTAAATGGGAGCTGTAGTTTTGAAAAACTTTGTTTAAATCAGTAATGCATGTAAATATTAGAAACTTTTGAATGGGAACCTGTCAGCAGGTTTTTGCTGTTATCTGAAAGTAACATAACATGTTACCAGGCTTTTTGTTTCAAGAAAATCAATGTTTTATGAGCAAGAGATTATCACTACAGGACTAGATATCTCAGCTATCAGGGGCAGAGTTAAAACTAGCTCAGCATTAAAACAACAATGTTTTTACCAATACTGAACCAAGCAGATAACACTACCTACAATCAGTGTCTCTGCCTCTATATCATAATGTTCTTTGATTACATAACAAAAACCTGGTGGTGACAGATTCCTATTAAAGGGATCCTGTCACCTTCAGAACGCCTCCTAAGCTAGTAAAACATGTCCCTGCAGCATCCTATCACTAATCTCACACTCTTTTTGTCTCCTAAAAGCATCCTGTGAAAGTGGAGAAAAACGTTTTAATACTTACTCATTAGTGATTATAATTAGCAGGGCCCATATTCTTTAGTCACCAGGGGGTGTTCTTTTGCAGCTCCAGGATCCAGCCCTCTCTCTGTCTGTGCTGCTGTGAAACTGAAACTGAAGGCAGGACTAATGATTTGCATTCTGTGAGTGATAGAGAGGGGGAGGGCAATGCCTGCACATCACAGCAGAATACACAGAGACAGGGTGGATCCTGGAGCTGCAAAACAGCCCGCCTTGGTGACTAAAGAATATGGCCCCTGCTAATTGTAATCACTAATGAGTGAGTATTAAAACGTTTTTATGCACTTTCACAGGATGCTTTTAGGAGACAAAAGAAGTGTGAGATTAGTGATGGGATGCTGCAGGGACATGTTTTAGTAGCTTGGGAGGCGTTTTGGAGGTGACAGGATCCCTTTAATATAATGTATCAAATAATTCTGCTTTGTCCTTCCCTATGACTTGTTTTGCCAGACTTTGTCTCCTGAACTCACAATTCCCTCTGAAGAAAGCTCCACTTTGTTTTGCTCAGATTAAGTCTATTTTACGCTATAGAGTGGAGAGGGGGAAGTGGTGTGAGGAGCAGAGTAAGAAAAAAGGCAAAGTTTCTAACAAGTCATTAATAGTGATGTGCGAACCTGAACTGTAAAGTTCAGGGTCCGTACCGAACACGTAGTGTTCAGGCACAGATCTAGAACACAGACTTTCCTGGAAAGTCCATGTTACAGTTCAGGTTTGGGTTCAGGGGTGGGGGAGCTCCAAAAATAAGAAAATAGTTATTATTCAGCATTATACTTACCACGTCTCACCGCCACGCCGTCACGCTGCGTCCACTTCCGCTGTTGCTCAATATCTAGATATTAACTGCAGAGGGGACCAACAGCCAATCACAGATGCTGTCACAGAGAATGGGTGTCTGCTCACAGAGATATGCAGCAGAGCTGAACATGTTACTTGTGAATTATGTTGGAGGGAGGGTTTTTTTTGTTAGATAAAATTGGGAAACAGGGCTGACTTGCATTTTATTTATAAATGTTTTTTACGGTGTTTTGTTTTTTTACTGCTTACACTATGAATTTCAGGCCACAACAGCTCTTCCTGATGATGTCCCATATCAGTGGTGGTGATAGAAGCTATGGGGAATTAACAGCAAGGCTATTTTCTTGTGATGTCTTGTTTTAAACTCCCCTCAAGTGAATCATCATAGTAAATAAAGTAGTAAAAGAATATATACAGTATAGGGTATTGCTGGATAGGGAGTATAGTGGGGACTTTTGTAATAAAGCAAATAAAACTGGTTAGGGTTTAAATAAAGATATTTTTAAGGCATGATCAATATTGGACCATCCCTTTATTGAAATTTTAATATGTATATATACATTGTGAATTCGATCGCTAGAGATTGTATTTTTATATTGTACCCTAAGTAAACTAACAAAGCAAACAGACATTATTCTAACACATTAGATATGTCGCCCACTCACATGTTTAGGAAAAGGGGAAAAAAATGTTTTTGCCGAATGGTACTAGTCTATTATTAATAATTTGACAGCTGTATAAAAATATATACATGAGATCCCAAAATTAGTAAGTTTAATCAAATAAATAAAACTGACTACTAGTTGTCTGACTTTTTATTTGCAGAAAATGCTCATCATCAGGTTCTCCTCAGGTGAATTAAGGAAATTTGAATAGATCATTTTTCTACGTCTTCAGAGAACTATTACCAACTGGGAGAAAAGGCGGCTTTCTCTGTTCTGTTCCGCTCTTGCTTTGAATGGGGATACAGTGTCTATGGTAACTTTTCAGATGGAGTGTCATTGATGGAGAGCAGGAAGGCTAATGGCCATTTTGGACATCAAATAACTTGAATGACCATTTGAGATTGCCATGGATGCGTGAAGACCTGCCCTCATGATGAAGTGCTTGCTTTATTTCTCTGTCCTGCACATGGTAGTCAGTAGAGGAAATTGATGGCTACAGTGTGGCTGATTAATTATAGTATTTGCATTTTAAGAGGTTGCTACAATATATTGAATGCAACAACCCTTTCCAATATTAGAGCTCGGCATTTGAAGTTTGCTTCTAGTTAGGACCTCCGAATGTACAATCACAAGCTAATGCATCTTGTTTTCAATGAATGAGATATTGATTGGACTCTGCAGAGGGGGTGAGTACTACTGTTCTAATTGATGAGCAAGGCCATGTAATGCTTCCACAGACTGGAAATAAAGTAAGAGGTGATTTGTGTACGTGCATCATTTCATTCAAATAAAATTGTCATTACAGGGATTACATAACATACAAATTATATTATCTGTTAAAATAAATAATAATAATGGTTGATTCTGGAAAGATTTCTGGGAAACAAAAAAAAGATTTCAGCAGAAATGCTGGGTGGTTAACTTTGTAAAGTAATTCTCCAACAACAAAATGGGACAAGTAGAATTAACAATAGAAGTGATGAAAGAAAGAGTAAAAGTTTAAGAACTGGACTTCAACTGGTGGTGATCAATTGCAAGGATTTTGGCTTAAATATCTGACCAGTCCGCATGCAACAATGGTCCAATAATTTAATTATATTCTACAGAGTGGAAATATCAGTGAACGGTTAACAACTGGTAAAACATATTTGTTATAGAAAGATCCAATTAAAGGGACAAAACCAAGAAATTACAGACCAATAACTTGTTTGCCTACAAGGTTTAAACTGTTAACATGCATAATAGCTGACCAAATCCAGGATTACCTGGAGACAAATGACATTTTGCCAGTAGAACAAAGAGGCAATAAAAGAAAAAGCAGAGACACCAAAGATCAAATTCTGATTGACAAAATGATACTGGAGAACTGTAAGGGTACCTTTACATGCCACAACTGGGGTGTGAAAACTGAGAGGCAATCCGGAGCCCCGTCACCGTCGCCATGAAATTGCTACGAAATTGCGGTGTGTATTTGGGGAACCCGGTGGTGTTTTTGAAAGTTGCGCCCGGTTGCGATTTCAGAGCACTGCTCGAAAACCAGACGCAACTATGATGGTGATTTTCCCTGCTTTTGACGTGTGAACGGGCGATAGGGATGGAATCAGCGTCACCCACTGAATTCCCGGAGGCGTGCCACAGTGTGCTGGACACCGCGCCCCGTCAGCGATGATTGGTGGTGGCTACTGTGTTGCCATTGGCTGTCCCTTCACAGGGGGATGTTGGAAGAGCTGTCACTTCAGCACCATATGCATCTGCACCTACACAACCATCCACTACATCAGTCCAATTATGCGCGCATTCAATAGCGCAAGCTAATGTTGGTGCATGTATTGGAAGATGCACTATGTACATTATACTGCCACACATGACAGGTCATATATTGGTGTACACATCGCACATGGGTGGCATAGGCAACGCACTGCAATGTTTAGCGAATTAGATGACGCAGATGGGTTTCTTACACTACTCCTGCTCCGTGGATGGCTACGTTGTTAGTGTGAATAATGTTGTTGGGCGGCGCTAGTGTGCGTGATGATGTCATGACATTTCTTTCGGTTTCGCTCTGCCTGCCAGGTGCCTGGCCCTCCCCTGCACGTAGCAGCAGAGTCATGGCCGCCGCACAGCGCGCTGCCACATGGGGTCTGGCAGAGCTAATGCTCCTCATACACATCGCAGATCGCCATGATTATTGTTTTACCTTATTTATCATCATGTTCAATTGTCTTTTTGTGATGGAAACAAATTTTTGACATGTTTTTTTATGTGTGTTGTTGACCTCATTTTTTAATGTGCCAAGAAATAATAATTTTTCAGTTTTGGATCCAAAAAACTATATGTGTGTGTCGTTACCTAGGGATAGAGGGCAGTTGCACATAGCTTTATGATGTGCACAGAGGTATGTTACCCATTCGAAGCTATTAATGGGTCCGTGAAACATTGTGTGCTAATATGCAGGACCCAGGTTCAGCCCTTTGGCCTACAGTGTATGGCACAACTGTGTGTACATATCCATTGTGATGTGTTGTGGGCAGAGGGATACGTGTCCACACACATTCATCCAGGACATGTTTTTGTGGGGGATGTAGATAGAGTCAATTACACACAAACATGTGTAGACACACATAGTAGAGTGGTGCCATGGCAGCTGTGCCATGGCATGGGCCAATGTAGGCACATATGTGCAAAGTATTGTGTGTATGTTCCCACCTTCAGCTACATATACACACATAGCAAACCATTATGTAGTGTAAGCCACTGTGCAACTGCAAACCGCTCCTGTGTGATGCTTGAGCGGCTCAGAAGTGTATTGCCGCAGCCACTTGTCACGACACAGGCATGTATTCCTTGTATAAATCTGCCACAATGGCGTCACGTATTAGCCAGCCTTCCAGCGCAGGCTGGCAAATCAGGATGCTATTGCATTGTCCAATGATCGTGTTTTGGGCACGGAGTTAATCAATTTGGCACGCCTATGTTTTCGTGGCGCTGGACAGATACGCCCACATCACATTGGGGATTGCGGCGTGTGAAGTGGTGACGGGAGGCTACCGGATGTTTCCCGCAGTTTGTGTGGCAACTTCCGGGGAGTCACGTTCCGTTAGGTTGACGGCACAATTGCGGCGTGTACAAGCGCCTTGCAGCGTGTAAAGGTACCCTAAAAGTCGTAAAACAAATATATATATATAACTTGGATAAATTACTAAAAAGCATTTGACTCACTGCCACACAGTTGGATCATCAAGTGTCTGGATGTCATGGGGGTATGTGGAAATATTGGCAGATTTATTGAAAATGCAATGTAATACCAAAAAACTGAGTTGTTTTTGGGCATCCCAAGCTATGGAATAGTCAACACTAAGAGAGTTTTCTAGGGGATTCGTTGTCACCACTTTTGTTTATCATTGCAATGATTCCACTGTCATTAATTCTGCAAAAAACAAACTTAGGATATCAAACTGCCAGGAATTCACCAACAATGTCTCACCTGTTGAACATGGATGATTTAAAGTTGACTGGAAAGTCTGAAACCGAAATCCAGTTTCTGACCAACACTGTTAGAATTTTTAGTAATGACACCAGTATGGAGTTTGGTCTGAAAAATGTGCCACAGTGGCACTGAAGAAAAGGATAATGATTGACAGTAAAGGCATATAAATGCCTAATGGACAAACCATAAAATGCCATAAGCCTGAAGCCTACAAATACCTGGGCATAAAACAGCTGGATAACATTAAGCATGGACATGTGAAAAATGTGCATTGTAAGGAATATGTCCAACGGGTCAGGAAACTTTTGAAGAGCAAATTGAATGGTGGGAATACCATCAAAGCCATAAACACCTGGGCTGTACCTGTCATTAGATACACTACTGGAATTGTGAACTGGACACAGATAAAGCTGGATGATCTAGACCAAAAAAACAAGAAAACTGATGACAATCTACTACTCATTGATCCACACAGTGATGTTGACACATAGTGATGTTGACAGACTTTACCTGCCAAGAAAATCAGGAGGCAGAGGACTTTTGCAAGTAAAGCAAAGTGTAGAAGAAGAGAAACATGTACTGGCAGATTATGTGAATGATAGTGGAGAACAAGCCTTGATGGAATTAAACAACAGAAAACTGCTTAAAGGGATCCTGTCACCTCCAAAACGACTCCTAAACTACCAAATCATGTCCCTGCAGCATATTATCACTAATCTCACAATTCTTTTGTCTCCCAAAAGCATCCTGTGAAAGTGCATAAAAACGTTTTAATACTCACTCATTAGTGATTACAATTAGCAGGGGCTATATTCTTTAGCCCTTAGGGCTTGTTGTTTTGCAGCCTGAATGATCCAGCCTCTCTCTGTCTGTGCTGCTGTGATGTGGAGCTGAAGGCAGGACTAATGATTTGCATTCTATGAGTGATAGAGAGGGGGGAGGCAAAGCCTGCACAAGCAAAGCAAATAGACAGAGAGAGGCAAAAGGAGTGTGAGATTAGTGATAATATGCTGCAGGGACATGGTTTGGTAGCTTAGGAGGCATTCTGGAGGTGACAGGATCCCTTTAAAGTAAAACAGACAAAAAAGGAATACTGTAAAAGCGCAGTACAAAACAGAAGAGAAAACTGGCAAAAGAAAATTCTGAATGGACAATCCCTAGAGAAAACTAAGGGGAAAGTCAGCAAGGAAAAGACCTGGTTGTGGCTTACTAATGGAACGTTAAAAATGGAAACAGAGAGCTTAAAGGGAACCTGTCAGGTGGGGTGGTTTATGACCTCCCAGCTATCACTATCTGTACCTTCAGCTTTATAATACTATTCTAATCATCTCTGTCTGAGCTCAGAGTGTAATGTAAAAGGTGAAAAAATGCATTTATACACTTACATTTCAGTTTACACCATGGAGGAGGGAGACTGTTTGGCAGGATAATAGTTAACTCACTATTAACTTGCATGGCTAAAGGACCTGTGTGATGTAATGATCATGTGACAATAGTGGGCGGAGCTAAGTGAGCAAACTCATATTATTTTACAGTACTGTGCAAATTAATTGGGACAAAGCATTTTTTAAGTAAAATCATAAGTTGAGGTTACCAGTCAGTGATTCAAACCAGTTTTAACTGCTTTGAACAGGTGTGAGTGTACACCCTTGAGTAACAAATTGTGGTTTGACTGGTTTTAGTCAGAAAATAACAGCTAGCTGCCCCCTCAGCTTCAGTTGAGAGCTTGTTTCTGTGAGGAGTGATTTAGTGTACTTTTTCTCTCAGTGTGATTCGTGCCTGTAAAAATGGATGTTACTCCACGGAAGAAGTGTAGAATTATTACTCATAATGAACATACAAGTCTGACTGTAAAATAAATCACTTCCTCCGTTGGTATTGGAAAATCTACCGTTTCAAGAATAATTCGCACACACAATGAAACTGGATCATTTGCTCCAAAACGAAAAGGGAAATGTGGAAGTAAAAGGAAAACAACACCAAGAACTGATAAAACACTTATCAGAAATAGTAAAACTAATGCAAGAAAAACATGTAAAGACTTGCTTTGTTCCAATTAATTTGCACAGCACTGTATAGGGACTTAGCTCCGCCTATTGTAGTCACATGGTTATGACATCACATCATGTCTCCCAACATGTTCTAACATAAGGCTGAAATGTTAACTATTAACCTGCCAAACAGTCTCCGTCCTCCAAGTTGGAGACTGACTGCCTCATTACATAAGGAAAAGTAAGTGTATAAATGCTTTTTTTTCATCTTTTACATTACACTATGAGCTCAGACAAGGATAATTAGACTGGTATTATAAAGCTGCAGGAACAGACAGTGATAGCTGGGGAGGCATAAACTAGCTGACAGGTTCCCTTTAATTCTAGCAGCGTAGGAGAAAGCCATTCACGCAAATGCAATTAAAGCCAGAGTTAAAAAATCAACCACAGACTCCAAATGTCAACTGTGCAAGGAAGCAGATGAAAAAATGGATCATATACTGAGCTGCTGCAAGAAGATCGCGCAGACAGTCTACAAGCAAACGCATAATATAGTAGCTCAGATAATTCATTGGAACTTGTGCCACTATTACCATCTTCCTGTCACTAAGAACTAGTAGGATCATAAACCTGAAAAGGTTATTGAAAATGAACATGCAAAAACTACTATGGGACTTCCGAATTCAGACTGATAAAGTCTTGAAACACAATACTCTGGACCTTGCCATTGTAAGAAAGAAGCATGTGTACATCATCCATGTGGCAATACCAGACGACAGCAGGATTGAGAAGCAACTGGAGAAATTTATGTGGTGCCCCACTGGTCAGTGCACCACGGAGGGGTACTGCACCCAAACCAGAGTGTGTAGTATCCCTGTGACCAGGGGACTGGAATGTTTATATGGGACCTTCACCACATGCATCCACACACTTTAGCTCAGAGAACCAATAGGTTAACCCGTTGCTAGGGAACCGATCCCGGTGGGAGGAGCCTAGGTGGTAAATAGGAGAGCCGGAAAGACAGTCAGGAGCAGTTGGAGGGGATCCCTTCAAGAAGCACAGTGGAGGGCAGCTCAGGAGAGGTGGCTCAGGAACTGAAGGGACCCTAGGGGCACCATGGATTGCAGTGTGCCCGAACCTGAACCCGGTAATACTGACCAGGAGGGTCAGTATGACACCGGAGGACTGGTTCCGAGGCGGTGTGGGTGTTCATCCCCGAGCCTCAGGACCCAGACGGCACACACCTCTTCAGAGTTTGCGGCAACCCCAGCATAATTCCCCTAAGACCCCATATAGGGTTAAGGAGGCACGAAGAGCGATAGACTCCAGGAGGAGGCCTAGAGGCAAGAGACTCCAAGAGTAGGCCCAGAGGTGACAGACTCCACACCGGAGGCTCCGAAGGCGTTAGACTCTGTAAGGATCCGTGCGGACCGGTGGTGGGCTCTGTGCGCGGGACAGTATGGACAGATGAAAGGCAGAGAGAGAACATCACGGAGGGTCTCCTGTGAAACTTCTTAATCCTCTGGTGACTACCCAGGCCAGCAGTACCCGAGAACTATGTATGTAAAGACTACCTTGCTGCCTGAGTTACCAGTAAACCCGGTTCAGAGACTAAAGCTGTGTGATGTGTTTATTGTCTGCGCTGGAGGAGCCATACTACTGCTCTTAGAGACAGTCAGCCTGCAGCTCTGCCTGGGGAGCCGTTGCCCTGTGTGGATTCTCCCTTCCATCACTGCCCAGGGACTCCACTCCACCTATGGGGAGCATCACCATTTAGCTGCACCATCCATCATCCCAGGAGGTCTGCAGCAGCGCCGGTGCCATCATTGGACACCGTAGGTGGCGTCATGGAGAAATTTTATTTTTCTTTTAACCCCTTTTTCAGCGACTACCAGGGCTCAGGCAAGCCACATGTGACATCCCCAACTAAATGCCCGGGACCAGGTATCCCAGGGCCCCGGGGTGGGTCACTTACATGATATGACGATTTAAGGATTGAACTACAAAGACTCTGGCACAAGCCAGTGAAGGTGGTCCCAGTGGTGATCGGCACACTGGGTGCGGTGCCTAGAAATCTTGGCCAGCACTTGAAAATAATTGGAATTGACAAAATAACAATCTGTCAGCTGAAAAGACCACCCTACTGGGCTCTTCACGCATCATTAGCCGGTATATCACGCAGTCCTAGACACTTTGGGAGTGTCCAAATAGAGATTTAATACAAAATCCAGCATAATTATATTATTTGCTGTGTGTAACTGTTGTACAGTATATATATGATAGTAATAATAATAAATTCAGACCCAGCAGATTAAATCAGCCTTGATTGGTAATTATTTAGAATTGATGATTTTCAAAACCATTTCACATTTCACAGTTTCATCAATACATATGGTATTTGAAATAATTCCTGACTCAAAATTCACAGGACAGGATGTACTACGTCTACCTGTGCCCTTAACCACTTCCCACTGGGGACAATTTTCATTTTGCACTCTAGTTATTTCTTTCTCTTCTTTCAAAAGTTGTATTTTATTTTCTGCTAACATAGCTAAATGGGGTCTTTTTTTTACATCATTCACAGTTCTAGACTACTTTTTTTTTGTTTGTTTGATAGACAGGAAATGTCAAGAAGAGGTTGAACTACCGCTGTGATACATTTAAACCTTCAAGGTAGAAGCCATATTGGTAATTTTATATTTATCTTGGTGCTTTCCGCAGGTTATTGATGCGGATCGTGTCCTCTTACTGTGACTCCTCTACACCTGGGTTAATAAATAACTGCTGTTAGCTATAACAAAATAGAATTTGAATATGTCATATTAATGACCTGTAGAAAAATAGAAGCTGAGCTGTGATTGGTTGCTATAGGCAGCCTGATAAATCTCCAGGCAACAGTAAACCCTCCCCCTGGCCAGGCAGTATATGTTACCTCACACATACACATAATAGACAGCTCATGTGACTGACATCTGCCTTAATTCCCTATATGGCACATGTGTTGCACATTGGCTGTTTTTAATCAGATGTTTATTTTTGGAAATTAAAGATACCAGATGTATGAGGCGAGTTGTATGTCCCTGGGGTGTGTGTGTCCCTGTGCGTGGTGAATATTCCATGTCAGGGCCCCATCTTAGTGACTATATGCTGGTATATGCTGTTAGTCTTTGGCGCTGTCATTAAGCCCCTCTCATTCACAACTGTCAACTGGTAACTGTCACTTTCTCTCCATTATGTAGATAGGGCCAAATTTGTTTGGTGAATTGGAACGCTCAGGGTTAAAATTTCACCTCACAGCATAGCCTATGACGCTCTCGGGGTCCAGACCTGTGACTGTGCAACATTTTGTGGCTGTAGTTGTGATGGTATAGATGCCCATCCCGGACATACACACACACACACACACACATTCAGCTTTATATATTAAACTAGCTGTACTACCCGGCTATGCCCGGGTTAATAAATAACTGCTGTTACCTATACCAAAATAGAATTTGAATATGTCATACTAGCTGTAATACCCGGCTACGCCCGGGTTAATAAATAACTGCTGTTAGCTATAACAAAATAGAATTTGATTATGTCATATTAATGACCTGTAGGAAAATAGAAGCTGAGCTGTTATTGGTTGCTATAGGCAGCCTGATAAATCTCCAGCCAACAGTAAACCCTCCCCTCGTCCGGGAAGCATATATTACCGCACACATACACATAAAAGACAGCTTATGTGACTGACATCTGCCTTAATTCGCTATATGGCACATGTGTTGCACATTGGCTATTTTTAGTCAGATGTTAATTTTTGGAAATTACAGATACCAGATGTATGAGGCGAGTTTTGTGAGGCGATTTGTGCTCATCTGTGTCTGTCTGTTTGGTGTGTGTGCCCCTGGGGTGTGTGTGTCCCTGGGGTGTTTGTGTGTCCCAGTGGTGTGCATGTGTCCCTGTGGGGGGGTTCCTGTGGTGTGTGTCCTTTTGGGGGGGAGGGTTGTCCCTGTGGTGTGTCCTTGTGGTGGAAGGGGTGTCTATGTGGTGTGTGTCCATCCCTATGGGGTCCATGTGTCCCTATAGGGTGTGTCTGTGTGTGTGTGTCTCTGTGTTGTGTGTGTCTCTTTGTGGTGTGTGTGTCCCTGTGGGGTGAGTGCATGTGTCCCTATAGGGTGTGTATGTGTGTGTGTCCCTGTGGAGGGGTGTCTGTGTGGAGTGTGTGTGTGTCTCTGTGTTGTGTGTGTCTCTTTGTGGTGTGTGTGTGTCCCTGTGGGGTGAGTGCATGTGACGCTATTGGGTGTGTGTGTGTCCCCATGGAGGATGTGTGTGTGTGTCTCCGTGTTGTGTGTGTCTCTTTGTGGTGTGTGTTCTCTTTAACGATATAAGTCTATGGAGCCTCTTTCTGAAAATACCATAACACAAATTGGTGAAGTTGCATCTATTTAAGCAGGATTAGAATCCAACGTTGGGAGGGTGCACTGCAGTCTTCTCAGGCAGCAGAAAAGCTAGAGTCAGTCCTGCAGTCAATAACAAATGCATGTGAACAATCGATTAAAAACAGATTGAATATTATCAAGGAAAAATTAATGTATCACGTTTGAACTTGTGTGGATTTTAACGCCTTAACGACAGCCTTACGTCTCTAGACGTCAGGCTGTCGTTACCCGGTGTTTGAAGTGAGCTCCGGCATGGAGCTCACTTCAAACCTCTGACATCTGAGCTGATCTCACTAGCTGAGATGTGGGAGTAACAACTCCGATCGGTCCCGCCATTCGATCAGTGCTGTTAACCCCTTAGATCCCGCCCTCAATCTCAGAGAGCGGGATCTAAGGGAGCTGGAGCGGGCAGCGCGTGCTTACCGGGCTCCAGGGGAGATTTTGCGATAGTATTGCAAGATCTCCCGTGCTGACGTGACAGGCCGGGGCTGCCAACCACAACAGGTCCGCGATTCTGACAGATACAGAGGAGCTACAGCTCATCTGTATGTGTCAGAAGCGATCAGACTGTGCAGCTGCATGTCTCTCTATGGGGCAGTGTAAAAGTAAGAATCAATAAGCAAATAAAGTTTTTACAAAGTTGAAAAAAAAAAAAAACATAAAAGTTCAAATCACCCCCCTTTTCTCCCATCCACAATAAAAGTATTAAAAAAAAAAATACACATATTTGATATCACCGCGTTCAGAATTGCCCGATCTATCAATATAAAGAATCAAATAATGAGATCCGTAAACTGCGTAGTGCAAAAAATGGTTCAAAAGCCAAAATTACGTTTTTTTGGTCACTGCAACAATGCTAAGAAATGCAATAACGGGCGATCAAAACAGCGCATCCACCCAAGTATGGTATCATTAAAAACATCAGCTTGAGACGCAAAAAATAAGCCATCACCCAGCCCCAGATCCCGAAAAATGAGGACGCTACGGGTCGCAGAACATGGCGCAAAAAGTGCAGTTTTTTTTTTTCATGCCTTTGAATTTTTTTTCACCACCTAGATACCAATAAAGGTATACATGTTTGGTATCTACAAACTCGTACTGACCCGAGGCATCACACGGTCATGTCGGTTTTAGCATATAGTGAACACGGCGACTACAAAACCCAAAAAACAAACGTCTTATTGCATTTTTTTTGCAATTTCACTGCATTTAGAATTTGTTTGCAATTTCCCTGTACACTATATGGTAAAACAAATTACTACATCTGAAAGTACAACTCGTCCCACAAAAAACAAGCCGTCATATGTCTGTGTCTACAGAAAAATAAAAAAGTTATGGCTCTTGGAAGCCGAGGAGTGAAAAAACGAAAATGAAAAATCACAAATTTCTTCGTCACTAAGGGGTTAAAGAGAAATTTTATTTGTAGCAAATTCATTCTTTGTTAATTAAAGAATACCTGTCACCCCCCTGCTGCATGGCAATCTAAATGCAGCACTGAATGCAGCATGTCTGCTGCATTCAGGGAAGGAGTCCCCCAATTGTCTGTGTGATGTGTACCCCGAGATATAGCCTTTGTAAAACATACAGTTAGAAGCCATGGAGGTAGTCCCTGGTGCTGGAGTGAGCTCGATTGACTGGAACCATTCCCTCCCCCTCTGCATCTGTATGCCGCCTACTGCTATGCAGGCTCTGCCCTCCTCCTCTCCTCCTCTCTTCCTCTCTGTCACTCACAACATGAAAATCATTTTTCCTGAAATCAGCTCCGGATTCCTGCTTTGCTATCTGGACAAAGCATAAACATCACAGCAGTAGGTGGCACACAGATGCAGAGGGAATGGTCCCAGTCAATCGAGTTCACTCCAGCACCATGGACTACCTCCATGGCTTCTAACTGTAAGTTTTACAAAGCCTATATCTCGGGGTACACATCACACAGACATATGGGGGAACCCTTCCCTGAATGCAGCAGGCATGCTGCATTCAGTGCTGCATTTAGATTGCCATGCAACAGGGGGGTGACAGGTCCTCTTTAAGGGTCCATTATTATGCTATGGGCTGTTAATGTAAAAATGTGGTAAAAAACAAAGCAGCTGACCTTCAATTCACCACTAAAATTTCAGCCATGCAAATTGCTCCTGTCCCCGCTACTGTCCTCGACGCCTCTTATTGCTGCTGTGTGCTAAACTCTAGGCCTCACCAGGCTGGGCCGAGAAGTCAAGACGTTGTGACTTTATGATGCATATGTTTTAGAAGTTCCATTCCAGCATGAAATGGCCATGGACTTCAGAAAACTGTAGCAGTAACAATAGGCACATAGGAAAATACGGGGGAGAGCAAGCAGTAAAAATGGCTGTAAATGTGAGTATAAATGTACCTATCTCTAATAATAAACAATAATTTCATGCAGTACAAGTAGCCACCAGAGTGGAAACTTAATTCCATGATTGCTATGCAATCTTCTGCACAGTTGTGTAAGAAGAAGGAAAAATTGCTGCACAATCGCCTTAAAGAACAATCAGATGAATTATTGTGCTTCAGAAGCATTAGTTCCAAGAAACACAAGAGTTTGGAAATGGGATACAAGAAAATGAACCAAGCTCCCAAATTCCTGACTCAAAATTCTGATGTAAATCATGTTTTTCCATGAGGCTCAGCGGTAACAATGGCACACAACGGGATTAAAATTCAGATTAAAGAGCTAATGTTAAACCAAATACTGAGTATCACAGTTATGCCGAATAGGTTAACTTTCTAGAAATAATATTTATGTATAGAATATTTAACCCTTTAACAACTTGTTGAGCTTTCACTTTTGTGTGTAATATTTTGCTTCCCTTATTCTAAAAGCCATCAGTTTTTTAATATACAAGGTGGGCCATTAATATGGATATCTATAAAATGAGAATGAGGAAGGAGCTGGGTGTTAGCTCCGAAACGCGTTGGGAAATAAAACTGAAGATATCTTGTTTCAAAGCATTCCAGTGTTTCTGATACTTATTGGAGCAGCGGCGCGGACCGAAAGACACTTGGTCCCGGATAGATTAATATGGATACACCTAAATTAAATGGGAATGGTTAATGATAGCAACTTCCTGTTTGTGGCAGACTATTGTATGGGAGGGGGAAAACTTTTTGAGATGGGTGGTAACCATGGCGGCCATTTTGAAGTTGGCCATCTTTGATCCAACTTTATTTTTTCAACGGGGAGCGGGTCATTTGACATATCAAACTTATTGAGAATTTCGTAAGAAAAACAATGATGTAAGAATTTTCGTAAGAAAAACTTACATTGACATTAGAAAGAAATTTAAGAGTAAAATAAAATTTAGATTTAGATAACCCTCTTCAATAAAATTTTTATTTCATAACTCAATAATACACTTGAAAAGAAGCAACTTTGTAATATATCTTATTAGACAAATTGACTTATTTTTTTTAACATCTACTCCTCCTGCACTCAAATAAACTGTCTCGACACCATCATCAAGCTACAGAACAATAAAGTAGAGACATCTCTGTAGCGGAAGCCAATTGACAGTCCAATGGGACAGTTTTCATGCAAAACACATAAAAACTCTATTGTGCACATTCGGATATTTTCCAACCCTACAGTTAGAGACAATCACCTTGTGGGCCTCACAAAGACCTTTTTGAATCATGACTACCATCCAAGAGCAATTTAAAACCAAATTACCAGGATATCAAGGAATCATCTCCTACATTACAAAACTAAAGAACAAAACAACCGTGTCCCCCTCTTAGTCACCTACAATTCAAGTCTGGAGGAGATAGGAGGAGCTGCACGGAAACTACAACAACTACTACAAATAGATGCCCGACTAATATCATTATTTCCAGATCCCCCGCTTGTGTGTTTTACGCAGCCTTCGAATCTAAAAAGCAGCATTGTCAGAAGCTCACTGTCCTCCCAAATACAACAGGAACACTTCCCTTAAACACATGAGTTGCAAATCCTGTCCATTTTTAATGACAATGGACGAGATAAAGATTAAAACTATAACTATAACATACCTTCAGCTGCACCACAAACAATATGGTGTATTTAACTATACATATAAAATATAATAAATTGTCTCTTTATATATAGGGGAGATGGGACAACATGTCAGAACTAGGATGAGTTCTCAACGCTACACAAAATCTACCTGTGGCTAATCATTTTTGCAGCCCTCGTCACACCATGATGAATATGAAAATTCTAGTATTGAAAGGGTCATTTTAAATTTCAAAGAGACAAGAGAATCTGGGACCAGACCACCAATTAAAGGACAATATAACTATGACACTTATGTCTGAACTGCCCCAGCTGCTCTTATCACCTCCCAACACATTCTATGTGTCTGCTTTATGGGGTAGTGGAGGATCAACCTCCATCTACCTGCAGGTAGTTTAAGCCTTTTAAGCAACGCTTGACTCCCCAGTACACAGAGGAAAGAAGAAGTAAACATCCCCTTAGCATGCCCCTGGTTTGGGTAAGGGGCTCTCTTGAGCTCATGTATGCGGGATATATATGGCTGTACACAAAAAAGTGGCCTTTCTAAAGCTGTAAGAGCAGGCAAATCGTTCATTGCATTTAATTCAGTGTTAATATTTGTGTAGTATATTTAGAACAAAAATATAGGAATTATTATTCTGGGATTAAATTTTCTTCTGCATTCTCAGGTAATACACATATGTGTGCATATAGTCTGATGGTGGGTTTACACGCTTCAATATTGTTGCGATATCGCAACTCAATGGCGCGGGAGCGCGCAATTAGTGCACGTTTCTCCCGCATCGCATTGGATGTTTACACGCTGCGATATCGGAATACAACGTCCGTGCGATGTCTACGCCCCCCAACCCAGGAACGATCCTTTAACATGGGAGTGAATGGGTGACGTTTCAAATCGCATCGTAGTTGGGCGTTTACACAGCACGATCCGACTCCAATCTCCCTGCAATATTGGGGCATTGAATAGCACGCTCATTCAATCCCCGATATCGCATTGACATCGTTCCTGCATCGTATTGGACGTTCACACCATACAACGCAGGAAAGATCTCGGGTCCAACGATCGAACCATGTGACTTTTCATTGAAATTGGACTACGATATCGCAACGTGTAAACCCGCCATAAAAGAAGGGGCACAAGTGAAAGGTAATGGTGTATAATCATTTTAATTCCTGACAACCTTGGTAGGGTGTAAAGGGTTTAATGACCAAATAGCATTACCTGTGAGCACACACATGCAGTAGAAACCTTTAGAATAAGTGTCCAGCTGAGTTAGGAAATTCATATCAACAATCTAATGGTTGTTATTTGTTTACATGGGATATATATCCCCTTAGGTGTGTAAACTCAGTTTGTACACTTTTCTTTGTACTAATATAATTTGTGCCACAGTAACTCAAAAATTCAGTTTTGTACATTCTATGTTCTGTTGTGTATAAATATGCATCTTCAGAATTTTGTCATTATGAGCCTGATGAAGAGACTTGAGTTTTCTCGAAAGCTTGCTTATTGTTACCATCTTTTTAGTTAGCCATTATTTTGCCATTATTCTTCTATCTACTGGCTAACATGGTACAAACATTTTTTACCTTATCTAATTCTGACAGAGAAATTTGATAAAATTTATTACAAAGTTGCTTATTTTTATTTGCACTATTGAGTTATGAAATAAAAATTAAAATGACTGTTACGCTTTAAAGAGGACCTGTCATCCCCCTGGTTCTTGGCAAACTGAATTCAGCACTGAATGCAGCGTGTCTGATGCATTCAGGGTAGGGGTCCCCCATGTCTCTAGCCCCCTGTAACCTTTAAAAAAGACTTCAGAAACTTTACAGTTAAGAGGTCCCGTGGGTTGGATATGATTAAGAGGTCCCCTCGGCTGGCACAATCCTCCCTGCCTCCTCCTTGTGTGTTCCGCCCCCTCTATGTGTCTGCCGCCTCCTCTTCTGCTGGGTCTGCCCTCCTCTTCTCCTGCTCTGTGTCAATCACGCTGACGCACAGCGCTTGGTGTGAGCGGCATTGCGTGACATCAGCATCAAAGCCCAAACTGTTTATGCTTTATTAATACAGCAGGGCTATCTCTGCCGCTGACGTCACACAATTCCGCTCACACCAAGTGATGTGCATCAGCGTGATTGACACATAGCAGGAGAAGAGGAGGGCAGACCCATAAGAAGAGGAGGGGGCACACACATAGAGGGGGCGGAACACACAAGGAGGAGGCAGGGAGGATTGTGCCAGCAGCAAGGACCTCTTAATAAGATCCCACCCAGGCGACCTCTTAACTGTAAGGTTTCTAAAGTCTTTTTTAAAGGTTACAGGGGACAGGAGACATGGGGGACCCCTTCCCTCAATGCATCAGACACGCTGCATTCAGTGCTGCATTCAGTTTGTCAAGCACCAGGGGAATGACAGGTCCTCTTTAAGTAAATTAATTTTTTCTATAATAAGGATACACATGGTCTTTCCCACCCACCTGTGTAGTGGTAACATAGGATTACCAAAACATGGCTGATGTTTTATTAAAACATCTGCACACTGGGCTTGTTATTGCAGCTCAGTTTTCTTGATGTGTACAGATTGCAATCTCTGAATCAGTGTATGAACTCTTGAGATCATGTTTGGAGACTTGCTAACACTTTGGACACTGTGTGGGTCACTTTTGGACCATAAATGTTGGACATGTGAAACCAGCCTAAGACTGAACAGCAATATTTTGGAATGTAAAAGAAAATAGGGAGGGGGACAAGAGGCGCAATAGTGCCCTATCACTAGTGACACTTATTGATGGTGGTACTATGAAGCTGCTCACCTGGTCCAGTTGTGAACCCCACAACTGGTTTGAAGGCGTTTTTGGAAACTATGTTCCAGCTGCTGCAGGACCTCCACCGACCACTGGATAGTGGTTTGAATCCAAGAAAAAGATGGGAGTGCTGAGGAAGGCGCCGGGTGTGGCGCTGAAACGCGTAGGAGAGAGGAGGAATAAAAGATGAAAATACTTTTGGCTCTTTGGTGAGTTTATCCATACCACAGCAGCGCGGACCGTGACACACCAGCACTCCCATCTTTTTCTTAATATTTTGGAATGGGAAGACAGATGTGATGCTATTTTTGAAAGAAAAGCACCATATTTTGCTTACCCAGCACAACACATGTAACCCCTTCACGCAGGGTGATTTTCCTTTTTCTGGTTTTTGTTTCTCCCTCCCCTTCTTCCACAATAGACAAATGAGGGCTTGTTTCTTGCAGGATGAGTTGTACTTTTGAATGACAGCAGTTATTTTACCATATCGTATACTGAAAAATAAATCCAAAAAAGTGCAATTACACAATTGTTGTTTTTTTTCTTATTATTCAACATGTTCTCTACATGGTAAAACTGACATGTCAGTATGATGGCTTGGGTTGGTACAAGTTTGTAGATACAAAACATGTATACTTTTACTTTTATCTAACTGGTGAATAAAAATTCAGAAGTTTTGAAAGAATTAAGGAATTGCACTTTTGGCGCCATTTTCCTCAAACTATAGCGTTCTCATTTTTCGGGATCTATGGCTGTGTGATGGCTTATTTTTTGCATCTAGAGCTGATGTTTCTAATTATACTAGTTTTGAGTCAATGCATTATTTTGATCACCTGTTATTAAATATTGCTGCAATGATGCTGTGATAAAAAAAAGTAATTGTGGTGTTTGGACTTTTTTTTCCATTACCTAGTTTACAGATCTGACTAATTGATTTTATATTTTGATAGATTTGGCATTTCTAAACACAGCAATACCAAATATGTGTTTTTTTATATACATAGTTTTACTTTCAATAGGGCAAAATTGGGGTGATTTGTACTTTTACGGCTTTTTATTTTTTAAAACTTTTTACATTTTTCCTTTATTTTACAGGGCCCCTTTGTGCACCTCAGCACTGCACAGTGCAATTGCTTCTGCTATACAGAGAGATGCTTCGCTATTGCATCACTGACAGGAAGTGAGTCATGATAGCAGCCAGGGTCATTAGCTGATCTTGCACTGTCATTACAATGCGTCAAGGCCCCATAACTTCATCGATGCAAGTAGGGAAAAGCGTGATCCCTGCCACGGTTCTTTACCTCATGCTGTCAGTAATTGACAGCATGATCCAAAGGGTTAACAGTGCTGATTGGATAGCCAATCCACTTAGTGCTGTTAACTACACATGTCAGCTGATCAGATCAGCTGAAACGTTGGGCATGATGCAAGCTTACGGCATGAGCTTGCATCAAAGGGAGGTAACACGGCCTAGGACATACATATATGCCCTTGGTCATGAAGGAGTTAAAGACATGATCCTTACATGCTCCTCATCACTGATTACACAGTAGATTTTTAATGGCATCCTCTTTCGCTCATTGCGGCCAGCAACAGGAGCTAAAATCAGTTGGTTCTTTATGATATCTCGGAAATTGGTTATTGCTCAGGAAGAGTTTTTAAATAAGTGGTAAAAAAGAATGTTATTAGCGATGTGTATAAGAAAGTCATTTTTACTGCATTTGAATAGTTACATTATGGAGTCATGAAGCACTTTGTTGAAATACAGTGACCCTTCCTTTAAAAAGATCACTTCATTTTCTTACAGTAAATCAAGCTTAGAAGTTGTGTTTTAAGTAAATTTAGACAAATTAAATGCAGCACCAGAGGCTGAGATTACAGCTAAATGTAAATTCTAGAATATTCCTGGCAACGTTTTTTGGGAACTGTCACATTTTCTATGCGCAATCTACTCAATTTTATATATGGCATATGACATATCTGCTTGAATAAACAATAGTCTTGTAATTTGGGGCAATTCTACAATGTCCTTCGTATTATTCCATTATTTTCCTATGTAGTCAAGAAGTAAATGACTTCCAGGCCCATCTCTGAGAACCTACTAAAGTCAGTATATGTTTTCAGATACGTGTGCCTGATCATCTCAGAAGTTTCAGACACAGGAGGGGTGAATATATCATTGGTACAACCGATACAGCTGCAGACAGGCCCTGAAGAAAAGAGGGCCCATTTCCTTTCCCAAAAAAGCTAGAAGCTTCTATCTCAGGCATACAGTATAGACCAAACGTTTGGACATACCTTCTCATTCAAAGAGCTTTCTTTAATTTCATGACTATGAAAACTGTAGATTCACACTGAAGGCATCAAAACTATGTATTGACACATGTGGAATTATATACTTAACAAAACAGTGTGAAACTGAAAATATATCTTAAATTCTAGGTTCTTCAAAGTAGCCACCTTTTGCTCTGATTACTGCTTTGCAGACTATTGGTATTCTCTTGATGAGCTTCAAGAGGTAATCACCGGAAATGGTCTTCCAAAAGTTTTGAAGGAGTTCCCAGAGATGCTTAGCACTTGTTGGCCCTTTTGCCTTCACTCTGCGGTCCAGCTCACCCCGAACCATCTCGATTGGGTTCAGGTCTTGTGACTGTGGTGGCCAGGTCATCTGGCATAGCATCCCATCACTCTCATTCTTGGTCAAATAGCCCTTAGACAGCCTGGAGGAGTGTTTGGGGTCACTGTCCTGTTGAAAAATACATGATGGTCCAACTAATCGCAAATCGGATGGAATAGCATGCTGTTGCAAGATCCTGTGGTAGTCATGCTGGTTCAGTATGCCTTCAATTTTGAATAAATCCCAAACAGTGTCACCAGCAAAACACCCCAACACCATCACACCTCCTCCTCCATGTTTCACGGTGGGAACCAGGCATGTAGAGTCCATCCGTTCACCTTTTCTGCATCGCACAAAGAGACGGTGGTTGGACCCAAAGATCTCAAATTTGGACTCATCAGACCAAAGCTCAGATTTCCACTGGTCTAATGTCCATTCCTTGTGTTCTTTAGCCCAAACAAGTCTCTTTCTCTTCTGCTTGTTGCTTGTCCTTAGCAGTGGTTTCCTAACAGCTATTTTTCCATGAAGGTCTGCTGCACAAAGTCTCCTCTTAACAGTTATTGCAGAGATGTGTCTGCTGCTTGAACTCTGTGTGGCATTGACCTGGTCTCTAATCTGAGCTGCTGCTAACCTGCGATTTCTGAGGCTGGTGATTCGGATGAAATTATCCTCTGCATCAGAGTTGACTCTTGGTCTTCATGTGAGCCAGTTTCTTTGTAGCGCTTGATGGTTTTTGCAATTGCACTTGGGGAAACTTTCAAAGTTTTCCCAATTTTTCAGACTGACTGACCTTCATTGCCATAATACAAATTCTAACAGTCTATTCAGTAGGACTATCAGCTGTGTATCCACCAGACTTCTGCACAACACAACTGATGGTCCCAACCCCATTTATAAGGTAAGAAATCCCACTTATTAAAGCTGACAGGGCACACCTGTGAAGTGAAAACCATTTCCGGTGACTACCTCTTGAAGCTCATCAAGAGAATGCCAAGAGTGTGCAAAGCAGTAATCAAAGCAAAAAGGTGGCTACTTTGGAGAACCTAGAATATAAGACATATTTTCAGTTCTTTCACAATTTTCGTTAAGTATATTATTCCACATGTGTTAATTCATAGTTTTGAAGCCTTCAGTGTGAATCTACAATTTTCATAGTCATGAAAATACAGAAAACTCTTTGAATGAGAAGGTGTGTCCAAACTTTTGGTCTGTACTGTATAAAAGGGTAAATTGGACTGCAAAGTTCCCATATGATGTTCTGAACAGGACCCTTGTTTGTCTGTGTCAGGCATACGCCTTGTTCACACATACCAATGCCTTTTTTTAGCCCTTAGAAAAACTGATCACTTTTTATAAGGGTGACAAATAGTGTCCCCTGTGGTTCTGAACTGTTTTGAGAAGTTTTTGGACTTAGTCATTTTTTAAATTAAAAATGCATGAGTTAACGCATGCTTTAATACAGGTGCCTATATGTGGCATGCATTAACGCATCCGTTTCCCATAGGGCCCCATGTTAAAAAAACGCATGCGTTTTTTTTACAGCGCCCAGAAAACGCTGCATGCAGTGTTTTTTGAAATGATGAAAGAAAACACAGCTGCACTTAAGTGCACCATGCGTTAACACATCTGCATTTTTTTATAAACAGCTAAAAAACGCAGAGAATGCCAAAAAGGCAGGTATGTGTGAACAAGGCCATACAGCTTTACTTGCATTTTGATGACTTCAAAGTCAATATACACAATATATTGCTTTTTGACTTATTTTATTTTTCTTCATTTTTACAAGAGTTTTCAAACACTTAAATAAGAAGGAACTATTTTAACAAAATCAGCTATTTGCACAAATTTAGATGATACCCTGGACTTTTTTCCAGGAACAACTATGTAAGAAAACCTAAGATGAAATTTATATGAGCAAACGCTTGGATGGACCTTGCTCAATTTTTTTTACTTTGCTTTAGTCTATTGTATAATGTAATACAAATAGAGTGTGCCCTCCCTTTTTATTAAGCTGAGTAATTTATTTAGGCTGGAGACACACTGAGCGAGAGACATGCAAGACACTCACGTGAGTCTCACATGCATCTCACTGCACAGCCGCTGCTTTTCCGGACAGGAGCGTGCAGCTCTATAGAAATTCATGCAGCTTCACACTCCTCTCCTTAAAGCCAGTGCCGTTCTGGGAGATGCATGTGAGACTCACGCGAATATCTTGCATGCCTCTCGCTCAGTGACTGAAGCTTAATGTCGCTTTCCATGGCTGTGTGTCAATAATTGTTACCCAGGCTGGATATAATTGATTATAAAAATGTAAAGGAATACAGAAGTGAATATATTATTCTATTCTTCGTATTTACACGCTTGGGAAACCCAAATAGAGATTTTTCATCCATTTCTTAACAGTCTATACTTTATGAAATCACACTACTTCATTTAGTCTAAAAGTTTTTTAACCTTTATTGTATATGTGGCACCCCTGTGGACTGGTCGCCAAAGTGATGTTAAACCTACTCCACCGGTGTGGTATCACTGCTCTCAGGGAAGAAGGGTCACAAACCTGAGATACAGGGGATGCCGGATGGAAAAGACCTCATGATGGGCATACCCTATCTGCTGCCTGGAGGAGGGACTAGGTAGAGAGGGTGGGACATAAGAGAGAGTAGAGAGTAGGAGAGCATCCAGGAAGGACATGGTGTGATGGAGTCCTAGGGGACACGGGAATGGAGGATCCACCCGTGGGGCCCTGAATTCAGACCTGACCTAAGTCGGGCAGAAGGACTGGTTGTGAGAGGGGACTGGCTCCGATCTGGTAGGAACGTTCCAGGGTTCCACCAGGAAACCGGAGGCCACTGCATCTGCATGAGCAGTGGCTAGCTTCTGTGAACAATCTGCCGGACCGTGGCTAGAACTAGGGTCAGGGAACATATTGTCCCTTGCTTGACAAGGCCATCAACTTGGGACCCTGTACATGAACATGTAGGGCAGGAGAGGTGAGTAATGAGCAAAGGGAGAGAGCAAACTAGGAAGGCTTCCGAAAGGTGTCTGGGTGGAGCGATCCTAACCGCCTGAGAGCTGACCTGGCCATACCCTGGAAGAACACAGCACCCGGCTTAGTTGACCTTGCCTGATAAGCAAGTAAAGGTAAAGGAACTGCATGAACTGTGTCTGTCTGCTCCTTCGGCATCCTGCTGCCTTTTACACCACTATGGCCCCATCCCTGCTATTGACTAAGATCAGCCATGGTGCTCCGCTCCACCTGTGGGGAGTGATACCATCCCAGCTGCCGCATCATCTGTCCCAGAGGCCGAAACCAGCAGTGTCGACCATCCCCGGCCGATTACCACAGGTGGAGTCATGAAATAGACTTTTAATTCCCCTGTAAATGCCCCCTTCACTGCATGGCCCGGGCCACGGAGCTGGGCCACAGCCACTGTGACCGCCCAAAGAACTCGCCAGCCCAGCTACCGAGTACCCCACCGGCCCTTGCGGCCGTTGCATATACTGCACAAAAAACATTAAAGACATTACAAATCTAGGAAAGTGGATACTTACAACAACAACACCACTGTTAATTATTATGTACATACAATGTCAAGTGTAGATTAACTAGCTGAGACTAAACTGTAGATAATCTCCCTTCACAGAGTTCTCCGGTCCACACCAGGATGTTGATAAACCCACAGGTGAAATTAAATTTTGCAATGCTTTTGAGGCATGTGTATTTCCAATGCTGTTTTTTAGTATAGAATCAGCAATCAAACTAGTATCAGAAAAGGGGGGGTTACTCTTTTTGAACTGAGCAATAGGAATAAAAACTGGATGTGGATACCTATACTGTGGGTGACACAATGTATTCATCCCTACCAGATAACTTGTCACCACCAAACCATATCCCCACTCTCAGGGGTTAATCCCCAAGCAACCCGTGTTGTAAGTCCCTAGCTGATTCTTATAATGAAACAACACCATTTGCTCCACTATCATAGCACTACAAAGGCATTTGTTAACTGTTGCTTACCCATGGTAGTGATCAGGACCTGCCTTTTTCCACTGGGGGGGAGCCCCTATGTTGCACCCGAAGGCTTTCTCAGGGGGCTACAATGACCCCCAAACCTCTCACCCCTCTTATACCTCATGCGCCGCCATTGAGATCATACCATGTCATATTTTTCAATTTACAATAAATGTTCTAACTTAGTTTGTGAAGTGTAAACTCTTATCAGAAGTGTCTTCTTTCATTCTGTATAGATATATGTTCCTTTATTTAATTCGCCCTATTTACATGGACAGAACCATGAAAACATATGGTGCACTTTATGGCAATAAATTAAAGGAAAACAATATTTAACTAAGTAAAAGCAAATGTATAAGTATGAACATATTACATATTAGGTGTCCTGAAATGCCAATAAGGTCAATATAAAGAAGGTTTTAATCCAGAATGTATGAGTATGATTAGTAAAGAAGATAAAGAGTACTTCAATATTATAGAAAATATGTAAGAATATGGTATTTATATAGAATATGCAGGTCAATAGAAAGAGTTTAAGTAAATTTTGTCTTGGTGAAACGACACATAAAATATAAAGTTACAAGAATATGAACAGACATGAAGCACATTGTTATTAATAGGGCATTTCATGGCCATGTATTACTATCAGTCACTTAAGAATTTCAATGTTTGAAGCAGCGGGGAGCATTTAATATGCAAGTGAAGTTGCTGCATGATGCAAGTTAATACACAGTGAAGGGCAATGATCCAGCACTAATTACAAGACCCATCTACTTTGAAGTTATCTCGATTAATTCTGTAAATCAATATCAATTACTTTGTACTGCTCAAAATAACGATGAAAAAACCTGATGTATTTGTTGGGGAAAAGGGTTGCGACAACCTCCCTCATGCTGGGCTCTAGCATATTTGTTTACCCATTGAAATCAGAGGCCGACTAAGATATAACACATTGCTGTTTTTGTGAGTGATAAATGAAAAAACAACCGTAGTCAGTACTTGCCTTCGAAAATTGCAGCCTTGGCAGCTCATTAAGCTAATGAGAGGCATTCCGATAGAGTCCTTGCAAAACCTTTTGGCCTTTGTATGCAACCTACAAGAGGAATCCTATTAAAGTCATATATGTCTTTTAGGATAGGTATAAGTTTATTTTATATATATATATATATATGAACATAGGGGCTTGCGGTGGCTGCGCTCACATGGCAGTTCCCCTCCGCAGAACGCTGCAGGCCTTTGTCTTCATTGGAAATTATTGCTGCAAGAACGGTTAAACAAATACGATATTTCTTTAATCAAAAGCCAATGCTTATATCAGAGATCAGGAGGTTGTATTTAATTTAAATAAGTTAATTCTCCAAACAAAACACAACTAGAGAGTCATCCATGTGTCCTCCTAAGCAACGTCTGGTTTCATATCCCTATTTAGTAAATAATGACTTCATACTACCACAATTGAGACCAGGGATCTCAAACTCCAGGCCTCAAGGGCCACTAACAGCGCATGTTTTCAGGGTCTCCTTAGTATTGTACAGATGAAAATAGAATCACCTGCACAGGTGATGATTCCAACCCCTGTGTAATGCTAAGGAAATTCTGAAAACCTGCAGTGTTGGTGGCCCTTGAGGCCTGAAGCTTAAAATCCCCGGTTTGAGGAATTCCATCCTCAGCCAAAATAAAACTGTAGAACTAAGCCCAAGTCCTTATTAACTGCCACCTGTGTGGTGTGTAGGGTGAATCTAAGTTATTAGATTTTGTCTATTTTACCCAATTGTGGTTTAGTAACCATTTGTTATCCCAAAGGTATGTCGTGATTTTAGGTTAGTATGTTAACATATAAAAGGACATAAATTAAGGGATTGTTGTCACAGTGACTATTCTTCTAGCATGTCAATTTTTTGGAAATTTTTGATACATTTTTATTTATTTTACTCATATAATGCCATCAATTTACTCAGTGCTTTAAAGACATAATAATTACCGTTCCCATTGAAACTCACAGTCTATATTCTCTATCAGTATGTCTTTGGAGTGTGGTAGGAAAACCGAGTACTGGGAGGAAACTCATGCAAACATGGAGAGAACAGATAAACTCTTTTCAAATGTTGGGAGTACTAGGAGGAAACTCATGCAAACATGGGGAGAACATATAAACTCCTTTCAATGTTGGGAGTACTGGGAGGAAAGTCATGCAAACATGGAGATAAACTCCTTTCAAATGTTGGATTTGTGAAGTCCTCATATATTAATTTATTTTCCATTCCTTACTACCAAGTTTTTACCTAGTGCCATTATTTTCTGCAGCAAAATAGAGATGTAATTCCCAAAGCCTCAGTGATATCACATTCTTTCTGTTACCCTATTTTAGATAGACACATATGTAACAGGACTAATTTTATAAGATGTCTATGTATTTGTACACTGGTATGAAGCCAGAGTACTGGCAGGAAACCCACGCAAACACGGAAACATACAAACTCCATGCATATGTTGTCCTTGACAGATAAAACCTAGGACTCCTACACAGCCAACTAACAATGCAAATCACTGAGCCATTGTGTTTGTAAGAAATAGACTACATCATGTATTACGTAGTTTTAGGACACAAAGAACAGGAATCACTATTGTGCCTATTCAAGATCAACTTTCACCCAATGAGAGTGGACTCCTAAGAAAGACTTGAAAACGTAAGTCTAAGATTTTTTTATTCTGTTTTAAGAGATAAAATTTAGAATTGAGGGAAAAAATTTGCAGGGCTCTGGTGCAGCGGTTTTGTCAGAGGCACCAGAGATACTGCAGTTATTTGGGGTTTCACAGTGCTATGGAAGCCTCAAATATCTGTGAAATTCAAGGAGAATCTTCTGATTAGTAGACCACAGCGATGTCATTACGCCGTGGTATGATAAAAACATGACTTGAGGACCTAGAAATCTGAAGAGGTTCTGGGGATGTCACAAGTAGTTCATCAACGCTAGGTCTAATGGCCGCTTTACACGTCCTGATATCGTCGTCCAACTTCGATAAAAAGTCACGTGGTTCGTGCGTTGGCTCCGATATCATTCATGCATTGTGTGGTGTGAATGTGCAATTGGATGCAAGAACGATGCCAAAATGATATCGGGGGAGAAATGAGCAGGCTCTCCAACTGCCTGATATTGGATGGATGATCTGGCAGGATCGTGCTGTGTGACAGCCCAAAAACGACTTGGAGAACAACTTCCCCTATTCACTCCCATGTTAAATGGTCGTTCCCTGGTTCGAGCATACAAGGGGGCGTACACATCGCAGTTGTGTTGCCTGCTGATATCTCCCTGTGTGACAGCTCCTATGCGATCTTGGATTTCAGCCAAAAAAGTGCGCGCTTCCGTGCTGTTGTATACAATATCGAAACTATGTTGGGACGTGTAAAGCAGCCATGAGTCCATAAACTAACAACATAGCCACTAAACCAGAAAATTACAGATCTGTTGGCACAACGCTGTTAAAATTTTATTTTTGTCAGGAGGGTTCGGGAGCTTCTGTTTTTTAAAAGATCCAGATCAGCTGAGCTGTGCCAACATGAGGCTGGATTTGTCTTTTGTCTGCGGCCAATATACCGGCCCCACTTATACAGTGGATAGTTATAGAAAAAGGGTGAAATAAATAAATGATCAAACAAATTAAAATAGCAGTAGAAAATCAATTAAAAAAAAAGCCTCTGCCAACAGCCTTGCTCCATAGAAAGAAAAAAAAATATAAGTACAACATACGCAAATAATTATCATCTAAAAAAGAAGAACATTTAAAATGTCTTTTATTGTTCATTTGGAGTCATTACAAAAAGTAAAAAAAATGTGAAAATGGGACATGTAATTCTTTTCTTCCATTGGTAATTCTCTGTAACAGTAAAAAAAAATGGAATATCAAGAAAACAAAAACTTTAAAACTTAGGCCCCATATATCACTAAGTAACAAATAAAAATATGAAAACATTATTTAAATGTCAGGACATGAAATTGTTTTAAAGCTTTAAAAACTGCATATACAGAAAGACTTGAAAATGTGCTAGGTCAGGAATAGCGTAAAGTGATGAAATCTTAAACTGGTTGAATGATGGTTAAATTATGGTAATCAGCAGTTGGGAACCAGAGACTTTACATTTAGTTTCACATAGAATATGCATAAATGAGAACAATCTTCTGCTCTTGTGTGAGGATATGTGTTCTTCTGTTAAAAGAACTGGTGGGATTAAGTTGATACCTTGCAATAAATACCCCTTAACAAAATATGGGTACAGAGGGGTTTGTTCATAGCTTTATTATATAGCTTTTAGAGAAACTTGTCTTTTTTATTAAGTAAGGCTAGGGTCACATTTGCGCTAAAATTTTCAGATCCTGATCTGGTTTTGAGCTGTTAAAAAGCTCAAAACCGGATCAGGAACCGCTGCCCATAGGAGCCTATTATTTAAACCGGATTGCTCTACCTGCAATCCGGTTACCGCCTGCAGATCTGCAGCCTGCGGTGAAAATCATGCAGGCTGCAGTTTTCACAGCGGTTAGGAAACCGCAGACGGATTGCTATAATGGGCTCCAACGGTAGCCCATGTGGCTGCCGCAAGGCACTTGTGATTGCTTGAGGCAGCAGTATGCTTTGTTCATCCCTGCTTCCGCAAGGATGGACAAAGGGTTAATCCTAATAATACATGTGGGCAAAATGTCTCTAGGGGGTGCCCACCCTCCCTAGAGACATGCTGTTTACTCAGTTGGGCATGTCAGGAGTTAATATGTGTCATGATAGTATTGCTGGCTATTGTCGGCTTTTTCAATTTTATGAATGAATGCGGCGGCTCCTCACTGTAGAGGAGATACTGTACGTAATGTACTTACTGTATGAGCCCCTTGGTCTTGAAAGTTGTTACATTAGGTCTATTGCGGTGCGTTGCCCATAGACCTAATGTTACAACTTTCAGGACCAAGGACAGGGGCTCATACAGCACGTACATTACGTACAGTATCTTCTCTACAGTGAGGAGCCGCCGCATTCATTCATAAAATTGAATAAGCTGACAATAGCCGGCAATACTATCATGACACATATTAACCCCTGACATGCCCATCTGAGTGGACACAATGTCTCTAGGGAGTGTGGGCACCCCTAGAGACATGTTGCCCACATGTATTATTAAGATTAACCCTTTGTTCATCCCTGCAGCAGCAGGGATGAACGAAGCATACGGTAACCAGATTGCTCCGGATTGCACATCCTGAGCAATCCGGTTTGCCGGACACATTTTGTCACAAAAATGTGTCTGAAGGCAATTGCTGTTACCACATCCGGATCTGTGACCCCAGCCTAAGTGTTAATAGTTTAGGTGTCTTAAAATGTTTGGCCTCATCAGCTGTGGTCTGCATGTCTGAAGACACCCATACACATTAGGGTGTCAGCCGAACATACTGATACCAATGTCTCATGTCTCGTGTATGTGGGCACCGACTGATAGGAGAGATGTTGATCACACATGTCTGAATTTAGACTGCCGATAAAATTATTCTCCTGGAGATAAGCCGTTAGCCAAAGTGTCAGCTAGAGGCCTTTTAATAATGAGAATCAGATGACATGGCTGCTGGTTGAAAAATCAACCAAAGCATCATATGATCAACAGCCATCTAATATATATGTCCAGCTTTAGCTTTCAACTATATGTGAGATGAATTCTATTAGAGAAGGGCAAGATCGTCCAAAATTGTATTTAGGACAACATAGACAGTAAAAAAAAAAAAAAACTAAAAAAAGGCTGTTTATGGAGTGTAAAACTTTAAGGATAAATTAATCAAGAAGGGTGGAAGAGTGAGACAATATCAAGCTGCAGGCTGTCCATTGAAGACAAAGTATTGTATGTTTCTTAATGCTATAGTGGGTTGTATCAACAATAATAGAAAAACCTGAAAAGGCTTCTTGAACCATGTAGACATGTGAGCACACAACATCTTATACACACGGATGAGTCGAATTTTCCAACACGAAGACACTGCAGGACACTTCCACAGTTTTTGTCTGTAGAGTCTTTTTTATTTGCATCTCTATATTTCTTACCTGTGTGCTTGGTAATTGTATTTGACTACTGGAGATATTTTTGCATTCTGCTGTCATTTTCCAGTCATCCTTTTCTCCATACAGCAATGAAAAAACTGCTAGCTGGTGAAATGCTCAAACAGATACCCAGCACCTTCTGTTCATTTTTTGGGCATTTCCATTGACGTGTTTTGTAAAGTATGGAGCATCTTCAGAGCTTACACCGCCTGATGAATAGTCTTGCTCACTTCTTTAAACCAATTGACATTTTTAAAACCTGAAGTGATTTAAAGACACTAACAATGCTTAACATAAGCAAAGCACGTGTTTACATTGAAATTAATATGTTTATATGAGCTTCTTAAAAGCGCTCTTTTAGGATGGTTTCAAAGAGACCCACCTGAAAAAGATGTAAAGTGCACATACCTTAAAAAGATTGAAACAAGGCTGTCTTGTATACAAATAAAACCAAAGAAAACGAGGATTTCAATGCATATATGTATTTATTAAATATCTGGACACACAACAGGAAAACACCAAGAGGGGGACAAAACAATTGCACAGCCCCGGATAATCACATAGTTAATTAGGCTGAAAGTAGTAATACTAGCACATGATTATTGCACATATCCCAATGGTCACCAAGTATAGTAGCTTTGGGATCCTTCCCACAGCAGCTCCGGACTCACTTATAGGCAGGTAATTGATTAATGCACTATACATGCACCTTTCTCTGGCCCTCTGATATACTCTAAGACTATATATCTTACTGTTTCCCCTGGGAAAGCTACTATACTTGGTATACATATATGCATTGAAATCCTCGTTTTCTTTGGTTTTATCTGCTTGCAATACGAGGATGCTCGTTTCCCCATTGAATATCATGGGAGTAGACATTCATTGTTGAGTGATGGGTGTTATTATTTGTCTTGTATACAAGCAGAAACTTACTGTATGTCTGTCTGTAGACTAAGAGGTCATGTCTGTAGGTTTTTTTGCAATGTATACATCTATTCTAGTCTAAAGCTAGGGTCACACTTGGGAGTCAGTTTTTTAGAAGCCTCCGTTATTGCTTGCCATTTTTTTCTGTTTTCATTTTGAAGCAACAATAATGGCCTTGTCCACACACCTGCGCTTCAGTATTTAGCGCTTCTTGCGCTAAATACTTAGATTCTGGCAGAGAAGCGCAGGTGCGTGTATGCAAGAAGTGCTAAATACTGAAGCGCAGGTGTGTGGACAATGCCAATGCTAGCGTTAGCGCATGTGTTTCCCATCGGGTCCCATGTTAACAAAAACATGCGTTTTTTCTATTGCACCCAAAAACACTGCTAGCAGTGTTTTTTGTTGCTGATGCAAAAACACATAGCGTTTCTAGCAGTGCAATTTGACACTGTGTTTTATGCACTGGAGCCTATGGATCCGTTAACGGATCAGTTTTTCAACATTTTCAACTTGGATAAACTGATGGTTTTAACGGATCCAAGGCTCAAGTGTGATCATAGCCTAAGTCTGGTTTCACATTAGCGTTTCCCACCATAGCGCATTGCGGCATGTGAACACGAGCAGAACTCATGTGCCGTCCATCCCCATGTTTCACATGGGGACGTATAGTGTATGAGGTCACCTGCAGATGGCCGCATCTGTGTCCACATGTGTAGCTCCTCGGCGCCCAGGAACGCAACATGTTGCATTTTCTGTGCGTCCAAGGAAGTATGATTTGTACGTGACGCACACCAGGGGCCAGGGTTACTCCCGGTTTAGACAGGCGATTCTTCTCCTTCCTTGTCACGGGTGGACCGCGCCTGCCGGTAGTGGGGCCCGGTGTAGTGCAGATCAAAATTGAGGTCGTCTTACGGGAACAGATTAAAAAGGGGTTTTAATTTGTTTTCTTCGTGACGCCACCTATGAGTAGATTCGGTAAGGGCTACCGACGCTGCGGAACCTCCCGGGGTGATGGACAGCAGCAAGATGTTACGCTCCCCACAGGCTGAGCGGTGATCCCCGGGGGCTGGAGCTGCTCAAGATGTTGTGCGGCAGCTGCGGTTACCTTAAGTTCATGACGGACAGTTCATAAGGAGACACGGACACAGATAGTCTCTGCAACGGTTCTTTACTGTAACCAGCAGGCAGTACATGGCTTACAGTGGTTGAGTAGAAGACCGGGTGGACTCAGCAGTGATAGTGCTCCTCAGAGATCCGCAGTGTACCTCCTCTCTACCTCCTTAGTTTCTCTTGCCAGCGTCGCCCAGGAATACCAGGTCGGGTACGGGGAGGCTGCTTCAATGCCCTATCCCTGATGTACGTTCTGGATTCTTTGGGGAGCCTTGGGTCCCTCGGTGGGTACACCGCTGGTTAGACGACTGGAAACTGGCTGGTGGTGGGGTGCTCCTATAAAGCTGCTCCTCCACGGGGCTGGTTCGCGTGGCAGAGGTGAACTGCTGCCAGCTTCGGTACCAGTGAACCGGCTGTGAGTTGTGGGCACGGGAGTCTTTTGGGAACCCGTGTAGCTATGCCCATTCCCGGTAGTTAAGGCCTCAGGTGCTGACACCCGACCGGTGACGGCCCAGGGGCCCGCACGGGGTGCGGAGCCCCCGCTCCACTCCAAGTTCTAGTCTGCTCTCTTCAAGTTCTAGACTACGTTCTGACTTGTTCTGACTGTCTAGATTATTGTGTTCTCTTCACTACCCTAACACTCCACCCACCAGGACCTATGATTGGTCCCCTGTTCTAGGTGTTGTATGTTGGGTTGGATCTCTGAGTTAACTATTTCACTGCTTTGTCTAGAGAATATTGCGGCTGCAATACTCCCTTGTGACGCACTCGTTGCGGGCGCCCACACTCCCCCTTGGTTAAATCAGCTTGTCCCCAAGCGTCAAACTACTCACATTACAGAGGTTTTTACATTTTTATACATATATGACACACTTTTATTAAAGTAGAAAAACAGGTAAAGAAATGCTTTGATGTTATAAGCAAAGAAACAGGTAATCACTTTGTGCGGACCCGGCGGGCGGTCGGCTGTACTTTAACTAGAGTCCAGGCTGTAGCCGCGAGATCACACAGTCAATGATTAACGGTAACAGAGTCATTGATGAAAGTTCAAGTTTTTAAAGTCACTGGCTCTGAGGGTGATGGCGTACCCGGATAGCAAACCACCCATCTGCACAAGCATAGCGCTCATAGGTGATAATATCGCCCCGGTATAGGTCGCGATCGGGATGTCCTCTTGGCAAGTTTGACTCAACGTCCCGGCGCCCCACAAACACCTCCTCATTCAAACCCACCTCCCAAGCGAACCCCCACCCGGTATGTAAGTTAAAGGTGGAAATTCTACCTTCACGGCGGAGTTCATCAGGCAGCGGCGGCTGGCGGCGAGCCTCGGCACGGGCCTCCATGTTGGCGCGTTCTCTGGCTTGCCACTCCTCTCGTCGTTTCTGGCGTATATCTCCGTCGTTACGGCTCGGGGTGTAAAGATGAGTAATGGAGCTGGTGGTTTGGCGGGAAGCTTGAACTTGGCGGGCTGTCTGTATCGGAACCCGGTGGAACGGCACAGGGGAAGGTGTCGGCAGTGCACCCGACCAGTGTACCCGAGCTGTGTGCCCGGAAGGAAGTTCTTTGTTGTCTCCCCAAGCGAACCCGGTGTCGAAATCCTCAGCGGTGCTGTGGGTCTCGTCGTCATCCTCTCCGACCTCTTCCTCGATGATCACATCAGGCTGCTTGTTGATGAAAGACGTTAAAGCTTGTTCCGTTGTACAACGGGGCGGTGGTGCTGCGGATCCTTCCGTAGGGACGTCCTGCAGGGCTTCCAGGCTGCCTGCCTCTTCATCTGTTTCCGCAGGTAAAGGTGTTTCAATCCCGGTTACCAGGTAGGCCTCTGTGGTTGCAGAGGAGGCCTCCGGTTCTAGGGAGAAACAAGCGACAGTCTCGGTAGTGTGGAAACTAGTCGCGGGTTCCGCAGGTGGAACCTGGTAGAGATCGAGTTCTTCCATGGAGCGTGTTATGAGCTCCGGCTCAAGAACGGAATCGGTTGCGATGTTGGTCGCTGGAACGGGTCGAGTTGCGGCCTCCACCGGAATGACACAGTCTATTGGCTCAGGTGACGGAGCAGGACAGGTGGTAGGCGAGGGTGAGGCGGTCGAGAAGCTGGTGACGTCGTCTGGGCTTGGAGAAGCTGCACCCGGTCGGCTCTGCTGCATCGCATGGTGTAGTCGTCTGCCTAGGGTCGCGCTCCAGCTGCGAATCGTCCATTCCACTGTCTCTAGTAAACCGCACCCGGAGGTCTTGTAGAGCCTCTAGCCAGAAGTCGGGGCTGCCGTCTATGGTAAGGGCAGGATCCGGACCCGGTTGGCTTATGGCTGCTCTGGCCTCCGCCTCGACCTCCCGCATCAGGTCTTGGAGTCTCATGCTGGCCATTCTTCTTTGGAGGGAAACCACACCCGATCAACCGGTAAGACGTTCTGGTTGAGCTGGTGAAGATGTCTTCTCTCTCTGTCGGTGTGTCTAGGTATGACACTCCCATCTCCTCTGGGCTTTTGTAGTCCAATCGTGGGAAAAGTCTTTGGGGTCCGCCCCCATGGTTGATTCGAGCAATCAGGGCGGACAAAGAGTTTGGCGCCTTTCGTCCTTAACCCTCCCACAGTGAGGAGGGGGTTGACTCACTCCTGGGCTTCACGTGGCGGCTTCTTGTGGCGGGAACGCCATCTTGGGCGCCATCTTGACCCAATGGTGTAAAGGCGGGAAAGTTCTTTTAGGGACGAACAAAGTCCAATTGTAGACAATAAAGTCCAGTTTAAGCACAACATACCCGTTGGGTAACGGGCCTGCTCGTATCCTGTTCGTGACGCCATTTTCTGACGCACACCAGGGGCCAGGGTTACTCCCGGTTTAGACAGGCGATTCTTCTCCTTCCTTGTCACGGGTGGACCGCGCCTGCCGGTAGTGGGGCCCGGTGTAGTGCAGATCAAAATTGAGGTCGTCTTACGGGAACAGATTAAAAAGGGGTTTTAATTTGTTTTCTTCGTGACGCCACCTATGAGTAGATTCGGTAAGGGCTACCGACGCTGCGGAACCTCCCGGGGTGATGGACAGCAGCAAGATGTTACGCTCCCCACAGGCTGAGCGGTGATCCCCGGGGGCTGGAGCTGCTCAAGATGTTGTGCGGCAGCTGCGGTTACCTTAAGTTCATGACGGACAGTTCATAAGGAGACACGGACACAGATAGTCTCTGCAACGGTTCTTTACTGTAACCAGCAGGCAGTACATGGCTTACAGTGGTTGAGTAGAAGACCGGGTGGACTCAGCAGTGATAGTGCTCCTCAGAGATCCGCAGTGTACCTCCTCTCTACCTCCTTAGTTTCTCTTGCCAGCGTCGCCCAGGAATACCAGGTCGGGTACGGGGAGGCTGCTTCAATGCCCTATCCCTGATGTACGTTCTGGATTCTTTGGGGAGCCTTGGGTCCCTCGGTGGGTACACCGCTGGTTAGACGACTGGAAACTGGCTGGTGGTGGGGTGCTCCTATAAAGCTGCTCCTCCACGGGGCTGGTTCGCGTGGCAGAGGTGAACTGCTGCCAGCTTCGGTACCAGTGAACCGGCTGTGAGTTGTGGGCACGGGAGTCTTTTGGGAACCCGTGTAGCTATGCCCATTCCCGGTAGTTAAGGCCTCAGGTGCTGACACCCGACCGGTGACGGCCCAGGGGCCCGCACGGGGTGCGGAGCCCCCGCTCCACTCCAAGTTCTAGTCTGCTCTCTTCAAGTTCTAGACTACGTTCTGACTTGTTCTGACTGTCTAGATTATTGTGTTCTCTTCACTACCCTAACACTCCACCCACCAGGACCTATGATTGGTCCCCTGTTCTAGGTGTTGTATGTTGGGTTGGATCTCTGAGTTAACTATTTCACTGCTTTGTCTAGAGAATATTGCGGCTGCAATACTCCCTTGTGACGCACTCGTTGCGGGGCGCCACATACGCAAGCCTTTTAAAGTCTTTTCCTATGGGAAACACATCCGTTAACGCATGGTACATAATGGTACCATCCGTTAACGCATGCGTTTTTGCTAGCGTTTTTTTGGAAAAAATGACTAAGTTCAAAAAACGCAGAGCTGCACAGGAGGCTCAAAAAAGAGCCTTAAAATAACGGATCCATTATTGGATCCATTAAAAAAGACAGATTGGCATGTGTGACCCTAGCCATACTGGAGGGCAATGAGGACGCACGGCCATCCACAGGACACTGCAGACAAATGCTGCAGATCACATAACAATCTCCATAGGAATCCATTCTCTCTCTCATTATGATGAGCCTGGCCATTGGGAGGGGAGAGAGCAAGAGAGCTGACTAGATGATTACTTTAAATCGCCGGCCAACACTGATTGGCGGGCGATTTAAACTAACAGCTGATGTTGTAAGGTTACATATCAGCTGATTGGTTTAAATTGCCGGTCAGCAGATTCAAGTCCTCTATCTCTCTCTCCCCTCCCGACGGCCGGGCTCTTCGTAATGACATCCTATGGCCGGACCAGTTTACAATGCATTCCTATGTATATTTTTATGTGACCGCATGCAGACAATCACCGCTGCGTTCACATGAAAATGTCTGCATTTGGCACTGCGTTTGGGTATGTACCCCATATGCTGCGGTGCTGAACGCTAATGTGAAACCAGTCTAAGTTTGTGTCCTTTCAGTGCTAGCCACCAGTAGTAATAATCGTAGATGCCAACATGTCAACATTACACATGTTACTGCATATATTTCCCAGAGCAGTCAGAAGGTCAATTGACTGTATCAGTTATTGACAATAGCCACTAACGCGTGAATGGAGACCAAGAAGTGCAGATCTTGGACAAAGATTTATTTCCTACATGTTTCAAAGTAAAAAAAAACGTTCCTCAACACAATCATCATGGATTATGATTGACCTAAGGATGGAATTGTTTTACTCCGATACTCATAGATAATAAACCATGATCCAGGAACTGCACTTCTTTGTCTTCATTCCCATGAAGCCCGGATTAACCCCTTCTATTCAGTTGTTCAGCATTATCGATCGTGAGGCTGTTGCAGCCATATTACACTTCTACAGCAGTTGTGACTGTTCATAACCCTGCGAGGTGAGCACAGTTTTTCATTTGTTCAATTATTTATCAAAGATAGACCCTATTTGCACCATGATCTCTGCAGTTACTCTTCCATTTGTTATTGATAATAGCCATACACGTAGGAGAAATATCTGCATAACCATGATCTCTGGATAAGACCTACTGTACATTTAATGGTACCTTTACACGCCGCTACAGAAGGTTAGAAACAACCGGGTGTCTCACGTGCACGAGCACGTTCCAACGGTTGCAAACGGTATCCGATACCGCCTTTACACGCCACTACAAAGTGCTCTACAGAAGGTTTTTTCTATCCCTGAATGCACCGACGGGTGCCGCAGGTTACCTTCTGTAGAGCACCTTCCCTCATTTACACGCCGCTACAGAAGGTAATATGGGAGGACCTGAGGCAGCAGGGACAACACATAGGCGTGCCAGAATTGTGGATTACGAGACGCTCGTACGGTGATTGGACAAAGCAATAGCCTCATGATTGGCCAGCCAGCGCAGGAAGGCTGGCTAATACATGACGCTATTGCAATTGTGTAGTGTGACTGGTCAGCTCCTTAAATATGCAGCCCTATGCAGAGACAACCAATCGTAACGCGGGAGCTTCCACCAATGATTGCTGAAGGGGGGCGGTATCCCGGAGGCTGTGTCACGCTCCATGGAGTTAGCTAGGTGACGAAAAAACCTTCCTGTTCCTTATTTAGACACCGCTACCATTGGGTTGAAACCAACCTGTTTTGAGCACTGCTCAAAAACAGGTGTCGACAGTGACGGGTGGCAACAACCTGATTTACACACCGCTACCTCGGGTTGTTTTGACGGTGCAAGATACATTTGTCTCCGACACCCGGTTGTTTCTAACCTTCTGTAGCGGCGTGTAAAGGTACCATAAAAGGTAACTTTATCTTGGGTTACTTGTTCTGAAAGTGTTCATACACATTAGGCAGATATTTATCCTTAGTCCAGCATACACAACGGCTTATCCCCTAGGTGAACAAAAGTATTGAAATTCCAAAACTAGAGAAAAGTGGGAAAGCCCAGCTGCTGGTGAAGAATTCACAGGATTTAGTGAATAGACATAGATTGTAATTTATTCCCAATGTATTTATTGGTTGAATGGACTTCTTCCTCAGGAAAACCACATTGAAGAACTTAGAAATATGTTGAGAATGAACTACAATCTATTTCTATTTATCTGTATCCTGTGAACTCTTTATCAGAAGTGCAGCACACCCGCATTTCTCCCTTTTTGGTATATATCAATGTTTTTTTTTTCTCTAATCAGCGAAGCAGGAGGAGCTAGAGTTTTGTTACCTAAGGCTATTCAAATGCATCACAAGGTGAGTGCAAAAACAACACAATAAAACCGCATGCGTTTTGATTAATGCTCTATATGCCCTTTTTGTCAATACTGAGTTTGGGTAGGGTCACATTGAAAACATAAATTGCATTCACCGCATCCGGATCCGGATGCGGTGAATGCAATGCCGGTCGCACACAGTTTTTTTCAAAACTGTGTGCTGAATACCGCACTGCGGTCACCGGATGGCTCAGGATGTGTAATCCTGAGCCATCCGGTAACTGCAGAGTTTGCGGATCCCGGCTATTGCCGGGATCAGCAAACTTAATAAAGAGTTGAATAGCTGAGCTAAATGACTGTTAGAGGTCTGTAGGGGGGCTTAGACCCCCCTACAGACCGGCCGCCGACTTCTATAGTGTTCTTCTACAATTTCTCACTGTGCACGGGCTCCTCGGAGCCCGTGCATGTCACCCAAAGTTGCCCCTACCCCCCCGTATCACTATAGAGGGGTGCATACACCCCTCTATTACAATTATGCTTTAATTATGTGATATATACAATGAATTATCCAAATCGCAAAGTAAGTATATATTTACATGTGTCCGGAGGCAGACTGAAGGGATTTCCATGGGCGGGGCTGTGTGCAGTAGCCTCCGCCCGCTCCTTCTTGATGGCCGCCCCTCTGGCCGTAATCCAGTCTTGTGAGGGCGGGCACATCGTTAAAGGGGCGTGGCTAACTAAGTGCCGCGGTTAGCCACGCCCCTTTAACGACGTGCCCGCCCTCACAAGACTGGATTACGGCCAGAGGGGGCGGCCATCAAGAAGGAGCGGGCGGAGGCTACTGCACACAGCCCCGCCCATGGAAATCCCTTCACTCTGCCTCCGGACACATGTAAATATATACTTACTTTGCGATTTGGATAATTCATTGTATATATCACATAATTAAAGCATAATTGTAATAGAGAGGTGTATGCACCCCTCTATAGTGATACGGGGGGGTAGGGGCAACTTTGGGTGACATGCACGGGCTCCGAGGAGCCCGTGCACAGTGAGAAATTGTAGAAGAACACTATAGAAGTCGGCGGCCGGTCTGTAGGGGGGTCTAAGCCCCCCCACAGACCTCTAACAGTCATTTAGCTCAGCTATTCAACTCTTTATTAAGTTTGCTGATCCCGGCAATAGCCGGGATCCGCAAACTCTGCAGTTACCGGATGGCTCAGGATTACACATCCTGAGCCATCCGGTGACCGCAGTGCGGTCCCGGCAAACGCTGCGAAAACTGCTGCCTGCATGATTTTAAACGCAGGCAGCAGTGCCGGATCCGGCCACCGGATGGCTTGTGAAGCCATCCGGTGTTTTGCATAGGCTCCTATCAGGAGCGTTTCCTGGTCCGGTTTTGAGCTTTTTTAAAGTTCAAAACCGGATCAGGATTTTGCAAACAAAACGGAAATGTGACCCTAGCCTTTATCAGTGATTGAAATTCAACAGATTGAATCCTTCTCCCCTTTCCATCATGGTTAGAGATTTAGGAGGCCTTCACACACATCAGACTATCGGTCAATCCCACCAATGTTGGTGCGTGTGGATGACTTTAGTCCTATTTTTATAGAAGCATTAATTAATGTAATGCAAAGACAGCCTATTAACCCTCCCAATCACAGTAAACCCTACAACAATTGCTAGGAGCTTAGGGCTCTGTATAACATGAGCAGGGCACAGTCTCAGCAATGCAGTGCACACTTTTTTTTATATAATAGGTCATAATGATCTTTCTACGTAGAACTTCACTAATTTAGCACTTCTGTTCTAACTACTAATCAAACTAATCAAATTTTTCTAGAGCAAAACTAAACATTGCAGCCACAGAGAGCCATTAAGATTGCTCAGTGCCATGGCCCTTTTCCAGATGTGTTGCACGATATCATCTGTTGGACGGGGTTACACAAAGCATAAATAAACAAGGTGTTCATCAATCACAGATATTGGCCACGAAAATGCCCATGGCTGCTCTGTTAATTGAGAAAACAATGCCACCTATTTAGAAAAAGCTGATGGATGGGTGTATAGACGACACCATAAGGAGACATTCTAAACTGAGCAACAGGGTAATGGGCGCTGTTTTCTTCTGGGAGCTTTGTAACAAATCACTTTACTGTATGTATACCAGGCTTGTCACTTTCATGGTCAAAGTCTTCATACAGAGTAACATTTAGATCTTGTTTTATTATTCCTGGTATGTAAACGTGCATTTACAAATGACAACTTCAAAGCTGTTAATCTCTTCGAGCAGACCCCATAGTTTATGCCCCAGGGTTCCTATACATTTATGACACATTAATGTGCTTCCCCCAATTCATGAATGATTTATTAAGAAAATTCCCTCACTTTGAATACCCTGTCTTAATTTACTAGACAAAATAGCTTGTTTATACATTGAATAATTCTCATGGCAGTCCATCCAGTAACAAAGGAAAAATTATAATTCTTTAACATGAGCAGCATTGGCACATCAATCACAATCCAATATAGAACCCAAACCAGTGAACCCTGCTATGTTACCAAATATAATAAAAATCAACAGTAATTCAAGATGATATAATACAAAAATATATAGTGTTAGGCTACATTCACTCATGTATTGTATATGTGAGTCTTTTAAATGGACAGCACACGGACCCATAGAGTATCTCTGATGCATACATACATGTATTTTAGAAATGAATGTGTCTGATTTTTAAGACTCAGAGCATGTTATATTCTCATCCATTTTGCAGATCTGACTCCGCCATTAAATCTTATGGGAATCTGTCAAATACGGATGAAAAACTTAAGACTGTCTTTTGTCCCCAATGTTCTATGCATGTTTCACCCATGTTTAACTAGGAGTCAATAATTAAAAGTTCAGTCTACCTGCTCCATGTTCTAAAAATCGATGAGAAAAAGAAGACATATGCAACATACAGTACATGCAAAATTGGAAAAACAGAAGCAATACGGATGACACATGAGGGAATGATTCTTTTTGCATGGATGTAAAATTAGACATGGATTTGTGAATTTTATAACAGGAAATCCCTTATGTAGACAGCAGGGGATATCCTCAAATTAGGGGGTCCCTGTGAAGCTACTTAAGTTAACCAAACACATAAAGAAAATGAGTCAATGCCTCAAATGTTACAAATTAGGTGCTGATTTTATTCATACACCATCAAGGACAAGCTTAGGAGAGGTGGTGGCGCAACGTGTCCCACCCGAAACAGATACGGGCGAGGGTCAAAAAATTACAGAGTCACAGCATTACATTCGTCTTTACAGTGTACAGGACATCCATATATACCGTATATACTCGTGTATAAGCCGAGTTTTTCAGCACAAAAATTGTGCTGAAAAGTGCCCCCCTCGGCTTATACACGAGTCAGTATACAGCAGCCCGCCCCCTGTTCTATATACAGGCCCCCCTGTGGTATAATACAGCAGCCCCCCCCGTGATATATACAGGCCCCCCGTTGCTGCCGCCGCACACCTGTAAAAGAAGAGCTTTCATACTTACCCTCCTGTGACCGCGCGCGCATCCCCTGCTCTCCTTCCTGCTTCTACCCGGTGTCCAACCACGTGACCGCGTGCCGGTAATGACGTCATTATACCACAGGGGGGACTGCTGTATACTACCACAGGGGGCCTGTATATACCACAGGGGGGAGGGCTGCTGTATACTACCACAGGGGGCCTGTATATACCACAGGGGGGAGGGCTGCTGTATACTACCACAGGGGGCCTGTATATACCACAGTGGGAGGGCTGCTGTATACTACCACAGGGGGCCTGTATATACCACAGGGGGGAGGGCTGCTGTATACTACCACAGGGGGCCTGTATATACCACAGGGGGGAGGGATGCTGTATACTACCACAGGGGGCCTGCATATACCACAGGGGGGAGGGCTGCTGTATACTACCACAGGGGGGCCTGTATATACCACAGGGGGGGGACTGCTGTATACTACCACAGGGGGAGACTGCTGTATACTACCACAGGGGGAGACTGCTGTATACTACCACAGGGGGAGACTGCTGTATACTACCACAGGGGGAGACTGCTGTATACTACCACTGGGGAGACTGCTGTATACTACCACTGGGGAGACTGCTGTATACTACCACTGGGGAGACTGCTGTATACTACCACTGCGGAGGCTGCTGTATACTACCAATGGGGAGGCCTGTATACCTGTGCTGGGGTCCACACTCGGCTTATACACGAGTCAATAGGTTTTCCCAGGTTTTGGGGGCAAAAGTAGGGGGGTCGGCTTATACACGGGTCGGCTTATACACGAGTATATACGGTATATATTGCACAATAGCAGAAGAAAGTATGGTCACCTTATTACAAATAACTAAACATTAAATATCCACAGTGACCGCACTAGTACAATTATTGCGTATGTAAGTGAGACTAAGTCACATCTTAATGTAACACATCTTAATGTAACAGCACATAAAACAGATACAGTACACATGGATTACACATCTAACGGTTAACAAAGTGCCATACCAAGTAAAGTGTCCTTTCTAAAGTGCATCATATAGTGCAAATACAGCAGCAAGAGTTAAATTGCCTCATCATGACTCGTATATCCATTACCCCTACCGCCAGTAGCCATGGTGAAAGATACACTAATGCAGGGGAACCCGAGTAGGTGAGCCCCTATGACATTTCGTGGCCTAGGAGGTCCTGTGGCCACTTCATCAGGGGAATAACAAGGCTAGGCTGTTGTTCCCCTAAAATAGACTGCCAGAATGCCATCACTTCCGAAACCGTCAACCGCATTCTGGCGGTCTATTGAAAATTAGCACCTAATTTGCAACATTTGAGGCTTTGACTCATTTTCTTTATATGTATGGATTTGTGAATATAGCCTTAAACTGATTGATGATTAACTTTTTTTAATCAAATGCTCAGATCAAGCTCAACACATTGATTTTCCACCACCTCTGTTACGATGCTGTCTAGTAGCCATAGTAATGGAGAATTTCATCACCGTCCATTTGACCAAATTTTTCAGTAGTATAAACCCTGCTAAACAATATATATGGTCATATGGTTCATGGGAAGTTGAATAAAATGATATCTAGATTACTAAAACAAAGTTCTAAGATTGTAAAAAATCCTGAAAGGTTTGCTAGAGTTCTCTGTGCTATGTAATTTACTCTACCTATCAAGTGAAGCAAATAAAATGTTTTGTGGCACACGATCCTTTAAAATTCCACCATTTATTTCATACCTTAAAAGTGTATACAAGTGTGGTGGTGCAGGAAAGTGAGCCTTCAGCCGCAGGATGTCAGCTGAAAAAGTTGACGGTCCACGTGCTAAGACCCGTAGAAGTGCAGTCTCACAAAATAGACTCTACGTCTTTTTCAGCTAATGTCCTGCTGCTGAAGGCTCCCTCTCCTGCACTTCCATGCTTGTATACACTTTTAGGGTATGAAATAAATGTTGGAATTTTAAAGGATTGTGTGCTGAGTAATGGCTTATTTGCGACACTGGATTGCTTTGCCCGGGTTCCGGGCTTTCTCTGATGAGCACCGAACCTGTCCTCCATCCGGATCAGTGGATATGACAATTGTGGTTTACCTGAAACACTTGGCGGAAACTGAGATGAAGTTGGTGCCCAAAGTAAGTGCTATTTTTTTCTCACATTGTTGCTGTCTCTACCTCTCAAGTTCTAGTTATAATACTGGTTCTTATAATACTGGTGGAGTAGAGAAGCTTTTGGGAAACCACAGGTGCCGTGGCCAGGTGTGACTATAGTTACACTCCTGTACTTTAGAAAGTAAGTTTCTCTTTCTAGCACAAAATAGTTGAATAGAACATTTTTATATTCTATATTCTCACCATATTTACCCACTGGTTCCTGGACCATATTAAAACCTGCCCTGCACAGATTCATCTTTATGGAAGCTAATGCAAAATGACAGACTTCATTAGTTCTGTAGATGCCCTCTGTTCACCCTGCTTTCGCTCAGTTAAATGAAGCCTTTTTAAGACTCCAGGCACTCGTATTACCACCCTACCTTTTGTCTCCGCTTGTAAGACTTTGGTGTTAATTTAAATGAAAAGTCTCTGCTTATTAAGTATGTCTAATATTGGAATCTTTAAAATATGCCCACTTTCCAAATTAAGATGCCATTCCATGTAATGATAACATTATTTCACGGTGAGGAGCATAAATTAGCTAGCCCTTTGGAGGTATGAAGTGACGTTTCTTGTTCTGGCTCTAAAATAATATCAGCAGGCAGTACAAAGAAACATCATTGCAGATTGCCTTTTACATCATTTATAGACTTCCACAGAGAAATTATTTTGGGGTTAAAGAGGACCTGTCACTAAACCAGGCATGGTGATCTAATTACAGCACTGGATGCAGCATGTCCCCAGCGCCTGAGTCCCTCTGTACCCGAGTAAATACACTTAGAAAACTTACATCCTGCAGCCAGAAAGGAGGTGGTTAGAGACTGCAGCCGAAGGGCAGCCAATAATTCTCTCCCTCGTCTGCAGTATAACACAAAGTTTATTTTAGAAATGTCCGCTTAGCCCCGCCCCCTGCGGTGACATCACCGCTTATACCCGCCCTGCTCTATGGTTAACATAGAGCAGGGCGGGTATAAGCGGTGATGTCACTGCAGGAGGCGGGGCGGCCGGCCTCCTGCTTTGACATCACCACCAAAATGCTTGAACTGTTAAAAAAGCTGTATTATTAATATTAATTTTGGCCATCATGTCTCTAGGGGGTTTTTCATAAAAAATGTTTGGGACCGCAATTGCGTTCACCTCATCCGGATCTGGATGCGGTGAACATAATTCAAGTTTTAAGCGTGACGCTAGCCACAGTGTGGAGTCATTTTGTTTGAGATTGCAAAGTGATACTGACACAAAACTGCATGCAAATCCTTATGCCAACAATTTCAATAAGTATCCTTAAGTTTTGTGCACATGTTGCTTTTTTTCCATTGCAGGTTTGGTGCAAAAATAAATCTCCAGCAAGTCAATTTTTGCAGTGTTTTCCCACCCCAAATGCATAAAGAAATCACATTGCATTTTTCAAGGCACGAAATGTAGATTTTTTTGTAGACATTTCTGCAACCAAAGGGTATGTTCACATAGGGGATTTTTTTCTGAAGCAAAATCTGATCTCTTGGCAGTAAAAAAGCCATCTTTGCCTAGGGTCACACATGGCAGGCCGTTTTTCTGGGTTTTGAAAATCTGATTCCGTTTTCGGAAATTGCCATGTTTGCTTCTAAAAAATGCAATGCGTTAACGCATGCATTAACGCATGATAACTATATGTACCATGTGTTAACGGATGTGTTTCCCATAGGGCCTCATGTTAAAAAAAAGCTATGCATTTTTTTATTGCACCCAAAAACGCTGCTAGCAGCATTTTATGATGCAGTTTCAAAAATGCATAGTTTTTTTTAGTGCACTTTGGACAATGCATTTTTTTTCCATTGGAGCCTATGGGTCCGTTAACGTATCCGTTTTTCACAAAATTCTAAGTTGAAAAACTGATGCTTTTAACGGATCCAGGGCTCATGTGTGGCATACTTGGAGGGACGTTTTTGGGAAGCCTGTGTTAATGCTAGGTGTGTTTTTTTTTTCTGCTGCCATTTTGAGGTAAAATTAACGCTAGTATTAACGCATGCGTTTCCCATAGGAGCTCATGTTAAAAAAACGCATAGCGTTAAACACATTGCACTTTTGCAATGCTTTTTTAACATGGGAGCCTATTGAGGCGTTAAAGCTAGCGTTTTTCACAAATTGCACTTATGAAAAATGTTAGCTTTTAGCGCTAATGTGACCATAGCCTTTTACTGTCTTTTTGCAGCAGAAATGCTGATGTGCAATTTTTTACTCTTCATTGTTTTCAATGGTTCAAAAAAGCAGCCAACACTGAAAGAATTGACAGGCTGCTTCTTTTAAAAATGCAGCAAAAACCAAGCTGTTTTCCATTTCATACAGGAAAAAAAAGCAGATGTGTGTCTATGTTTCTCAGGCCCCCGTCACACACTACGATATTGTTAACGATATCGTTAGTACATTACGGCTGCTTGGGTGGAGCAATGACGTCGTAACGACGTTGTTGCATGTGACACATACATTAAGCCAAACGATGATCATCCGTCCAACCTGCAGCATCAGAGGGTGTGACACCTCGATAATGATGTTGTTAATTACTTCACCTATTCAGAACTGAAGGATGTAGGTGATCAAACGTCCACAAGTATCATTCGCTTGTCACGGAATCGTTGCTGCGTCGTTAAAGATATCTGTAGGTGTGACATTTCACTAGCGATCATTTAACGTCGTTCAAGCGATCTAGGTCAATTCGGATCGTTGATCGGATCATTCAGACGTTGATGTGTGTGACGGGGCCTTTAGATTTCTGGAATCTCAGGTTTTGATGGTACTATAAAAAGCAGCTTTTTATTACTATGTGTATCCAGGATGTGTGGTGTCTATTTTCCCACATTTTGAACACATGTTTAATCACATACTAATTACACACAATAAGGATCTTCACACCTCAATCTTTTGTCAAGGAACGTGTGTCTATGTGAATCATGCACATGACTGTGTGAGGCTGGCTACACACTACAGTTTTTGCCATCCTGTTCTGTTCATTTTTAAAATCATCAATATCGTTTTTAGCCTCCCATGTAGCCCTATGGTGCCGGATTGGTCATAAATGGCTATCCAGTTATGTGAATTCAGTCCCGGATTCATTTTTGTCCTGTTTTTTCCCGGCAACAAAAATCGGAGACTGCTCCAATTTTGGGCTCCGGTGAAAAAATCAGACCAAACCAGACAGAAAAGAATCCGGGGTGATCTGGCACACATAGCATGGGGGTCTATGGGCGCCAGATCCGGTAAATAATCGGATCGTTTCCTGGATCTGGTTTTAGTGTACTGAGCATGCTCAGCAGAGGCGTAACTACAACAGGTGCAGGGGTTGTGATCGTATACTGACCCCGGAGTCTGGGGGGCCCCAAAAGTCCCCTTGGTCTATGGAAAAGACTATTGCGGTAAAAGATTTGTAATAATTGGGGACCCCATTGGAGCTTTTGCATAGGGGCCCATGAGCTTCAAGTTACGCCACTGATGTTCAGTACACTAAACCACATACCAGAAAAAACGCATGTCACTGAATTAAATGTTGATTTATGTGTAAAAGATGTGCAAAGATAAATAAATGATCAATGATGCTGGAGAAAAAGAGATAGAAAAAGAATAGATAAATATATTTAGAGATAAGTAATAGGTTAACTCGATCTGTAAAGTTCGGGGCCTGTTCCAAACACCTAGTGTTCAGGCATGGACCCCGAACATTGACTAACCTGAGAAGTCCATGGTACTGTTCAGGTTCAAATGGGGGGCAGTAAAAATAAGCAAAACAGTATAATCAGCCACATACTTACCATGGACCGACCACTCGCTTGTGCTTCTGAACCACTCATTAACTTCCACCCTATGTGACAGCATCTGTGATTGGCTGTTGCGCTCCCTCCCTTTGTACCAGCATCTACTGTATGATGGACTGCCATTGGCAACAAACCTGCAGTCAAAGGAGTGTAAATATAAATAAATTATTTAAAAATATGTACTTAGGACTTCAGTGTCTTTTTGATTTTCAGTACAGATAAAGTGAACAGCTACAGTTGCCACCCCAACTGCATGAATTTAGGCAATAAAAAATAGAGGGAAACCCTTTTTTTAAATTATTAAAATATTTTTTTTTTAAAATGCAGGGGTGTCAATACTTTTGGCCACAACTGTATGTGTGTGTTCAGAAGTTGAGTCATTATTAAGCCTGATGAAGAGACCATAGAGTTTTAAAAGCTTGCTTTTTCTTACCATCTTTTCAGTTAGCCATTAAAAAGTATTAACCATTGAGGACTCTTAGACTTTAATATGTATTTTTCTATCTACTGGCTTAGGCTGGATTCACACTAGCGCTCCCCGCCGCAGCATATTGCGGCGGAGAAGCGCAAGCTGAGCGCAGGCACCACAAGTCCCTATGTTTAACATGGGGACGCAGGTGCCTGCGCTCTGGTGCAGATTTGTATGCAAGTGGATGCCAGCCCACAAATCATACATTCTCGTCCGCACCAGGAACATGTCGTGTTCAGGGTGCGAACGAGAGTGTGTGATTTGTGTGCAGGCATCCGCCTGCGTACAAATCATACATTGCAGTGAATGGGTGCGCACAGGGTGCGCACGGCAATCTGCACCCGATCGCAGGCACCTGCATCCCCATGTTAAACATAGTGACTTGCGGTGCCTGCGCATAGCTTGCGGATCCCCTCCGCAGGACGCTGCGGAGGGGTCCGCAAGTGTGAAGGCAGCCTAAGATGGTACAAACATTTTTTACCCTATATCGGGGCAGGAAATTTTTTAACACATCCGATTGTGGAAACGATGTTTATTTTAAGATCTATTAACTAAAATGTACCATTATGTGTGACACAATCCCTTTAAGAACATACAACAGAATTTGGGTTCCTTGGCTTGTTATCCTTATCTCCAAAAGCAGAAAGTGTTCATAGCCCTTTGAGATTTTATGTTCCAATCCTTAACAGATAACATCAGGTCTCAGTAACATGGACATCGCTGTGAAGGTTTTAATGTTTAAAATAAACGTTTTTATGATCATTTTGCTCCCACAGAAATAATAATGGTCCAATCTCATTGTAGATAATCCCTGCAGCCTACTTGTGCGAGCACGGAGTTCACTGGAAGTCTTGCAAGCACTTCAAATTATTAACATTCCTTCCTTTTTCAGAATACCTTTCTCCCGCAGCTGAGATCAGCTTATATATCAAAAATATGCCATTAAAATAATTCCAAATATTGAAAAGTGTTTGAACCTCTCTAAAGAATTCAGTTGTCTGCCAAGCTTCACAGATGTACCCAAAATATAGCTATAAAACAGGCACTGTGGCAATGTTTTATGATTTTGCCAGGCTATAAAAGAGCTGCAATCTTCTTAGGACTTAGATAAAAAAGGTACAAAATAAATTATTACATTTAATGTTTTCCAGACCACTTTTTATCTCTCTGATTAGTATAATTTAATTTAAGTTCGTAACATCTCTACGAGCTCAATGTCTTTCTATATTCTGTTCTACAGTATTTTAACCTTTTAAAAAATAGAAATCTATTGGTTTGTGTTTAAATTATATAAACACTACTGGTACAAAAATGGAAAAAAGTCCATAATTTTGTAATAAATTGGAAAATATTTGGTATTCAGATTTATTTATAATATTCCAACTCAAGTTTCTTTTTGTTAAGTTGGGACATGAAGTTGAAGTGTTTTGGCTTTGGATTCTGAAAGTGTTCCCAGAACAGTCAGCTCCGGTTTACGTTGAATTTTTTCATTTACTGGAAAATAGTGCACTCTGCAAGCAATGTATAGGATCCATTGATTATCACCCTGGAAATAGACTTTGTTATTTTAGCAGAGATTCTATCAAAAGGAGGAGAGCACCAACGTTTTGCCACATGCCGAGCTTGACTTTGTATAAGGCCGTGTAAATTGTTTCATGGAAAGTCTGGGCCAAGTTATGCCAATTTCTTAGCTATTGGTGGAGAAACATTATATTAGGAAAAGACTTCTTTTGAACAGATCACAAGGACAGCAAGAAAAAGAAAAGTACGCCGTTACTGGAGGATAAGGAACTCACGCGGCAGAAAGGCTATTTTGATCATTACAAGTAATAAGGACACAGCAAAGCTCACCGCTCCCTTCTGTTCATTCCATTCGATTTCTTTAAGATGTTGGTTATTCCTGGCAGGTGCCAAAGCTCTCGTGGTTCAGAACCAGTAAAATTGTACAAATTGGAAGAAAATAACAGAATAAGGCACTTCCAATCCAGGTGTAGTCCTATGACCAAGGATGGTTTTCCATCAGAAACATGTCAGGCTTGTTTCCTGCACTTTTTGTATTCATTCTTTTATGGATAAATTATTATTATTAGAACAGTTACACACAGCAAACACACAGCAAATAAGATCATTATGCTGGATTTTGTATTAAATCACTAGTCGGACACTTCCCAAGTGTCTAGGACTGTGTGATATATCGGCATGTGATGTGTGCACAGCCCAGTAGGTTGGCCTTTTGCAGCTGACAGATTGCTATTTTGTCAACTCTAATTATTATTATTATTATTATTATTATTATTATTATTATTATTAATAATTTATATAGCATCGTTAATTCCATGGTGCTGTACATGAAAGGGGTTTCATACACAAAACAGAGGTAGTTACAGTGAACAAATTAACAATGACAGGTACAGAGGGGAGGGGACCCTGCCCTCATTGACTTACACTCTATAGGATAGAATGTAAATATTATAAAGAACCTTGAAGAATTAAATTACCAAGTTTGGATGTGCCTTATTGAGCTATTTTCTTCCCATTTATGCTATTTTCATCATTATAACCAAGCAAATAAATTAAAGTAACTGTTTGAATAGTTTCTGCAAAAAATGTAATGCTTGGTGGCATAGTGGCTACCACTGCAGCCTTGCAGTGCTGGGATCCTGGGTTCTAAATCCCGCCAAGGATGACATCTGCAAGGAGTTTGTATGTTCTCCCCATGTTTGTGTGGGTTCCCTCCAGGCACTCCGGTTTCCTCCCACATTTCAAAGACATACTGATAGGATGTTTAGATTGTGAGCCCCAATAAGGAAGGTACTTCTGATGAATGTAAAGTGCTATGGAATTAATAGCACTATATAAATTAATAAATATGATCATAATTACTATGTTATTCCCACAGGTCCAGTGCAGAACTATGTGTTTCTATGCTAACAGACATCAATTGTATCATGTACAGTCTGATTCAAAAGTAATATTTCCTTTCACGTCTTTCTTAATCTTCCCAAAAAAGTATGACTTATTATCATACTACATAAACTTTGACTTCAGCGTATAACATTGGAGACATATAGATCTTCAAGAGAGCAACATCTGTAAACAGCAATGAATTGTATGTCCCTGTACTCCAGAGGAGAAAAAAAGTCAGATTTGTTCGTTCCCATAAAACTACTAAAAATATAAAAAAAAAATATATATATTTTTCTCTTTAACTGGAAATATTTAATCTTTGTTTTTTGTGAGTCTTCCCAGCGCTTAGACTTACAGTCTCTAAGTGCAAGCAACAGCTTAATCCATGACATACAGGTTTAGCTGATATTAGTAGGAGAATTTTGTAATCTTAAAGCTGTATGGCAGGCTCTTACTCCACAGGTAGATTATACAGGTACATAGAGCTACATCTGTACATAGGTAACCACATTGTTCAATGTTTACCAGTCTATAGCAGATACCATGCTTACCTGAACAGTCCTTGTGTGACCTCAGGAGTAATTGCACACCCGGCTGAAGCCTGTGGCTCGTTCTTTCAGTGACTGGAGACTACGGTGACAGGACGCTGTGTATTCATCACCACAGCCTCCAATCAAAAAATTGTCACAGAGGATTGTGGAGTGTATGACTGAGAGGTCAATAAAGATGGAGTCCCTAAATGTCTTTGTGCTTTTATTTCTAATAAAATGTTTTCTCTCTGTGTTGTGTATTCTTCCTATGTACTTGAAATTCTTAATGGCCGGGTCTAACATTGGCCCAACTATAAGAATCTTGGGCTTAATGCCAGTTGGCAAAGCAATGCTGGCATTTACCCCTCGTTACCCAGTTTGCCACCGCTACTTGGCAACTGGAAGAGCTGATTAAGGCACTAGGAAATAATGGTTCTTATGAATGCACAAATTTCTGGGGTGGCTGCGGGCTGCTATTCTGTAGTGTCCGGAGTGTAATAACGATGGACCATCACCCTGCTGAGAATACCAGCCCTTAGCTGCCTAGTTTTAGCTTGGCTTACAATTAAAAATAGGGTGAAGCCCTATGCATTATTTTGCCAGCAAAGGTAAAATTAGGCAGCTGAGGGTGGTACCATTATTTTTTTTTTTTTTTTTTTTTTACACATTATGATGCCAGGTTGGCTGTTATACACTAATGTGTATGCCAACCATGCACAGACACAATCCAGATTGTGGAAATGCAGTCTGATTTCAGCAGCCAATTACAGATGTTCTCACAGAGCATGATCATCTGTAATTGGTTGTTGCCAATTAGTGAAGTGAATATGCTAAATGAAGCTAAATGGGCAGAACCCTTAATGAGGTCAGTGAGAGGGAGAGCAGGAGAGTGGATCTAGAAGTATGCAAGCAGCAGGAGACAAATAAGATGTTCTGTATGTATCTGTGTGTATGTGCGTGTGTCTGTGTGTGTAGGACAGAGGTCCCCATTTCCAGGCCTCTAGGGCTGTCAACAGTGCAGGTTTCAGGATTTCCTTAGTATTGCACAGGTGCTAATGTGATCATCTGCACAAGTGATGATTCCAACTCCTGTGCAATACTAAGGAAATCCTGAAAACCTGCACTGTTGGTGGACCTCTGGTGTAGTATAATGTAAAACATAAGAATTAGTGCATTTGCACTAATGCTTCTGTCCTATGTTAAGCTACACACATTAGAACAATTACCAAACAAAATCAGAATTTATGACTTTTAAGCATAATGTTCGGTTTGAGGGGTCGAGCGAACATTGCCAAATTTAGTCCAGATTTGAAATTGGCAAACATGTTCGAGCAAACTTTGCTCATCTTTAATCCTCTGTTTATACATAGTGGGTTTTTTAGTAGCTGCATTTTTTTTTCAGGATCCACATAGAAATTTACAGAGAAAAAATGTGCCAAAATCACACAATTCAGCAGCATCTTTAGACACCTTAGGGCGGAGATTTCTTGAAGTCACATGTACATTACTGATAATGTAAAATTTGATGTTACTTGAAGCCCTTGGGTCCCCAAATCTGTAATAGGTCCCAAATATGCTCTATTTGTAATTTATAATACTTTGAATTACAAGACAATTGAAAAAGCTCTTGACCCCCTTAGGCTAAGTGTTCATCTGAGCTGTGCTTTGCATTTTGGAGCAATGCATTTTCACTATGTTTTTGTATAAAACACGGTAAAAACACATGCGTTTTTCCACCCATAGACTTGTATTGTAAAAACGCATGCAAACGTATGTAAAAACGCTTTGGAAATGCTGTTGTGTTTGAATGCATGCATGTTTACCCAGCGCACAAGAATCATTGCCTGCAACGTTTCCTATTGTGTTGGGTAAAAGAACATGCATTTCTACTGCAACTGCATTTTTCATTGCTTTTGCAATGCGCTTCCCATATACGTCTATGGGATGTGTTCAGCTGCATTAACGCTAGCGTTTGATAGCATTAGCGCAGCTGAAAAACGCATTGCATTAAAAATGCAGCCCAACCCTTATGTGAAAATGTCCTTATAATGGGCTTGATCTTTCCTTTGTTTTTTGCTTCTACACAAGGGTTCTGACCTGTATTTGTTCATCAGCACCAGATATATGCCTTGAACTAATGGGTATTTCTAGGGAATGACTCATACATAATGTGTGATTTTTCTGGCACTTGCACTTTATTATGAATGTATTGTACACCCATGTATGAGCTTTTTTCCGCTTGATATGTACTCATTTATCTCTATGCTTAAATATTGTCAACTTGAACATAATTGACTCTGTGTAGTATATGTAAGGGCGGCTTCACACTGCGGTCAGGTCCGGTCCGGGGCTGTCAGGGATGAACCTGATAGCCACGGACCAGATCTGAACACAGATCCGGAGGGCAGATGGAAATACGACCCCATAGGATACTATGGGGCAAAAATCCGGTCCGGGGCTGTCCGGTTTACACTGGACAGCCCCGGACTGGACCTGACCGCAGTGTGAAGCCGCCCTAAGCGTTTATGTAATAATCCTGTCTGATTTTTTTGTACTTGCCCTTGTACCACCTTTTCTGTCCTTCAAAGGGGACATAATAAGCATTAAAAGAGTTTTTGTGCACACATTCTTTCTCTTGAGTTCTACTGTTCTAATATTAAATTTGAGAGTTATCAATGGGACTATTGTTCCAGTAGACCTGTTTTCTCATAGTTTGTATGCAATTAATTCTAATATTAGTACACTGGTGTAACCGCTATCACAGCACACCAGGTAACCTTATAGAGAAAAAAAGTGTAATCAATGTCAATTGGTTTTTTACTATTGCTTATTTTCAATGGAAATAGTAAAAATGTTTACAGATTAGTATCACAAAGCATGTCTGTGTATGGATACCTGGCCTTGGTATTCCCTTGTCATATCTCTAAACTTGTAAAAGAGTTGGATATTGACTAAAAGGGTCACTTAACATGGTGGTTATGGTGGTCTCCACAAGGAGCCACCCCTTGGCTGGGTCCTTCCCTGGAGGGATATCTGACTAGTCCTGTGTTTGAGACTCCTAACCGAGGCTCCACAGACTCTATTTGCATATACAGATTAGTATATGACATCTCATTAATACACTGCAGATAAAACACCAAGGGTCAACTGACCAGTACTGTGGATTTCACATCAGCAGCCTGTCAATTTTTCCTGCAAAGAGTGAAGTCTGCATGTACATCTGCAAATTTGCTGTGGACCTTCGTAATCATCTAATGCTGTATTCCCCAACTGTAGTCTTTAGGAGCCACCAACAGTGCATGTTTTCAGGATTTCCTTATCATTAAGGTAGAAACACTATGCGAGATGCATGTGAAATACTTGCATGAGTCTTGCATGACTCACCTGGAACAGCTGCCTTCTCTTTGAATGGGTGCGCATCAGCTGATTGTGTTTCTATGGAGCTGACATGCTGCCATTTGGAGAAATGGCGGCCTTTCCGGGTGAGTCATGCGAGACTCATGCGAGTGTCTCACATACAGTGTGTTTCCAGCCTTACATAGGTATTGGAATCATTACCTTTACAGGTGATTATCACCTGTGCAATACTAAGGAATTCCTGAAAACATGACCTGTTGTAGAGTTGGGAAAAAAGGATATAATATATAGTTGTCTATTTTTTTTCAAATTTCAAATTTACAACCTATAGTTATTAATTCACAAATGATCTTCCCTAGAAAGAACTTTTTTTAGAACATTCCAAGAATATTACCAACATATTGTGTTTTACCTAATATCATTAAACATGTAAGGCTATTTTGCTTTACTCTAATAGCCATGGACTAAAATGTGTATGGCTGCATCCAAGTGAGAATTTTTCACCAGATGATTATTTCTTTAATGATTGTTAATCAATTAATCTGCATCAGTCTCTTTTATTTAATATGTAGGTCACATTTAACCAGAGTATATTGTGTTTGATTCAGTAGCAAATATAATGATAACATTTTTTAAAAGCAAACAGGGGCCAGAGACAGTGGCATACCAAGACTGAAGAAGGCCTCTGTGCAACAACAGTATATGCACCCCTCTCTGTGTCAAAAAGTGCTTACTAGTTTAAGGTGGTAATGGGCCCCCTACTACTTGGGTAGCTTTGCACAAATGGTATATTATTTAGTATTATTGCACCATTTATTCCATGGTGCTTTACATGTGAAAAAGGGGCATAGATAGACAAGTATAATAATTATGAACAAAACAAGGCACACATAAATAAAGAAGGCGAAAGGACCCTGCCCGCAAGGGCTCACAATCTGCAAAAGATAAGTGAGAATACACTAGGAGAAACTTGGGTTGGTTGTGTGGCAGTTTAGTGGATGTGCGGTGGTTTGTTAGTCTAAAGGTACCGTTACACGCTTCAATGTCGTTAAGATATTACCAACGATCTCACGGGAGCGCAGTTGTTAGGACATCTTTTTGACATCGTTGGTGAGGTGTCACACGTCTAGATATTGTGAACGACGCGCCAACGATGTGGCAAGCAGCTATCGTTCACACAACCCAGCGAACGATACTTGTTCACTTGTTGTGAGTAGGCAAAGTCGTTAAAGACATCGTTATCGCGGTGTCACACACAACGATGCAGCAGGTTGGCTGAACGATGATCGTCTGATTTGAGAACATGTTTAATCGTAGTCGTATCTCAATGTAACATGCAACGACGTAGTAATGATGTCGTTTGAACGACTCCAAACCCGTGATGTTTGAGCGATATGGTTCACGATCTAGTACCGTGTAACGGTACCTTAAGAGTCACTGCAGGTTGTAGGTTTGTCAGAAGAGGTGGGTCTTCAGATTCTTTTTGAAGGTCTTAGCAGGTGAGAGTCTGATGTATTGTGGCAGAGAGTTCCAGAGTATGGGGGATGGTTGGGAAAAATCCTGTATGTGATTTTTGAAAGAAGAGATAAGTGGAGAGTAGAGAATGAGATATTGTGAGGATCTCAGGTTGTGTATAGGTAAGTACTGGAAGGCCATGTCAAAGATGTCTGGAGGAGACAGGTTGTGGATGGTGTTGTGTGTCAAGGTTAGGGTTATAAACTGGAGCCTCTGGGGAATGGGGAGCCAGTGGAGGGCTTGGTAGAGAGGAGAGGCCGGGGAATAGAAGGGAGACAGGTGTATTTGTTAGGCAGCAGAGTTTAGATTAGATTGGAGGGGGCTCGAGAGCATTAGAAGAGAGGCCAGAGGGCAGGAGGTGGCAGTAATCCAGGCGGGAGATGATGAGGGCATACACTTATGTTTTAGCAGATTCTTGATTAAGGAATGAACAGATCTGGGAAATATTTTTGAGTTGGAGTTGGCAGGAGGTGGAAAAGACTTGGATATGTTCATTGAAACAGAGAGTAGAGTTTAGGGTTACCCTGAGGCAGCAAGTGTACAGGGCTGGGGAAAGGGTGCGGCCATTGACTTTGATCCTAAGGTCTTTTGAAAGGATAGAGTGAGATGGGAAAAAGATAATAAATTCTATTTTGTCCATGTTCAGATTTAGAAATCGACCAGAAAAGAAAGCTGACATCGGATAGACATTCTGGGATTCTGGTTAGTAAGTAGGTGTTAACAGGTCCAGACAGGTAAATTTGGATGTTTTCTTCATAGACATGATACTGAAAGCCATGTTATATGCTGTCCTAGACTGAAGGTGTAAATGGAGTGGAGAAGAGGTATATCTGCCTCTGGTGAGAGGAGTAGCAGATGTATCAAATATTAGCTTGACAGTTCATTTTTTCCTGATGTTGCAAAGCCTAATGAGACAATTTTGGTTTCAGCTGCTTGTGCTCTGTTAAATGACAAATTAAGGTTTGTTGATCATGGTGAATCAAGTGTTAATTATCAAGAGTACTTACCGTATGTATGTTCTAATTTGCTCCCAAGACAATATCCTATACCCAAGTCTGATGATTTACATTGATCAAATTGCTGCCTGTCATTGCTGTATAAGATGTATGCTTTCAATGCTTTCTTTCTGCAGGTCACTGTTTTGCCTTGTCACTTGTAAAATGGCACATCTTGTGATTTTAGATAAATCAGCAACTTTATGATCATCTTTGTCATAATTTACATAAATTTACAAGACATTCATTATGACAAACGGCTGTCCTTAAAACCATATACCACACTGTAGCTGCAAATTTGTATTCTGAAGGAGCAACACTCTAAAAATAACATCTGTCTGTGTGTTCTTCTGCTCTTTCTCATGCCTATCACGACACACCATGTTAGGATATTTTACATTCCCTTATATTTTAGGTGTACTCTCCATCTAGTTTTCTTGGCATGATACAGATGTAGATTGCCAGTCCTTTCTTCTGCGCAGTAATGTGGTTCCTATTAAGGAGCCACACTGAATCAAAGTTGCATGTTGTCTATATAAAACTGCCTCATTGTTCATCGTCCTGCTGCCGAGGCTGGCACTGGACAGAAGAAGAATCAACGCCTTTGAATTGTAATGCTGGAGACAGATGTTATCGATGCCATAGATAACAGAAAATCCAAGTGTGATGAGATTGCAAAAAAAAGTGCAATTACACAATTTGTTTAGTCTTTTTTTTCTTCATCATGTTTAACTACATAGTAAAACTGACGTGACGGTGTGATGTCTCGGATCGGTACAAATTTGTAGATACCAAACATGTATACTTTTACTTTTATCTAAGTAGTGAATAAAAATTCTGAAATTTTTAAAGAAAAAGAATTGTACTTTTAGCGCCATTTTCAGAGATCTGTAGCGTCCTTGGGACTGTGTGATGGCTTATTTTTTTGCGTCTTGAGCTGACTATTCTAATTATACCATTTTTGGGTAACTGCGCTGTTTTGATGGCCTGTTATTGCATTTTATTGCAATGTTGCGGCGACCAAAAAAAAAATAATTTTGGCATTTGGACTTGATTTTTCAGCTATGTACTTTATGGATCTGATTTAATGATTTTATATTTTGATAGATCGGGTATTTCTGAACATGGAGATGCCAAATATGTTTTTTTTTAAGAGTTTTTATTTTCAATGGGCAAAATAGGGGTGATTTGAATTGTTGTGGGTTGTTTTTCAATAAAACTTTTTTTTTAACTTTTTCTTTATTTAACATGTCACCTTAGTGTGCCTCAGCACTGCACAGTGCGATCGCTTGTTTGAGCATCCCCTTGCACATCACAAATGATCCCTTTCTGCCAGCGACATCACTCATGAGTCATGACTGCAACCAGGTTCATAGCAATGTATTGAGGCCCCGTGATTACATGCTGGAGGAGAACAGTGCAATCCCTGCCATGATGCTTTAGATTGCGCTCTTAGTGGTTGACAGCATAATACTAAGATTAAAAGTACTGCTTTAATGATGAGAAAAAAGGAGGCACTCATCATTCGATGCTCTGTATTTTTTAATGTACATTAAAAAATACAGAGAATCGTATAGTGAGTGCCTCCTTTTTTCTCATCTTAACAGCAGTATAATAATGGACTTACAGAATTGTATAACACCTAGCCCTAACTAGAGCCCTATGTGCGCAGGTCCCAGCGGCCAGGAGTGTGTATAAGGTCAAGAGTCGGTAGTGCCCGGATATATCCTTCATCAGGAAATAGGTGTCCACGATCCACGCTGCTATCACCGGGTGATTATCCCTGGATGCTTCAGTTGGTCCCCCAAAAAAGACAGGAGTCCTAGGGGTGATGTGACGGTTCCTTTATTCCACTTCCACCAACGCGTTTTGGCGCCCCTCTTGGCACCTTCCTCAGGGTATTATTGCCAAGAAGGTGCCAAGAGGGGCGCCGAAACGCCGAATTTATTAAAAAAGAAAAACTGAAGTATCACATGGTTATAAGTATTCAGACCCTTTGCTCAGTATTGAGTATTTGCACCTTTTGAGCTAGTACAGCCATGAGTCTTCTTGGGAATGATGCAACAAGCTTTCCACACCTGGATTTGGGGATCTTCTGCCATTCTTCATTGTAGATCCTCTCCAGTTCCATCAGGTTGGATGGTGATCGTTGGTGGACAGCCATTTTCAGGTCTCTCCAGAGATGCATCCCAGGGGGCCCTCAAGATGACAGCATGCCATCCTAAATTCACCAAAAATGCTGATTCGTCAGGTGCTATTGCTGTTAAAGTCAACCCCTTCCCATAAAAACCCATTTCTTTCCTTTGTCAACCATGACACAGCCCATAGGACATTAGCTGTTTATTTAGTGCTTATGAAGTTAATGAGTATTTATATATTTATTGGTTTAATATATTTAATGTTTTTTAAAGAAACCAATAATAAATACTGTGTCATTTATTAGCATATTATGTGTTGTGTGGTTATTTTAACTAGTTAAGTTGTTAGTGTTGGGGGTGTCGTGCCTTTAATTCCATGAGGCAGATTGAACTCATAGTGTGCTCATTCATGCATCATTTTTGTCATCACGATTTAGTCGATTGAGTTCCAAATGTCAAACATGGACATAAAACTGCTAATACGAGACTAAGGTTATAATGGGATAGAATGGTCTGCAGTACCAAGACAAATATGAAACTTGGAGTTGGATAAAAAAATACATTAAAAGGCCAATGAAAAGTCCAAAGTGACATCCAGTAGATTAAAAGTAGCCCTTTAGAACTGTGACGTGAACTAGGTACGTTTAGTGGACACTACGTTGAGCCGCAGACTATGCAGGTGGAAGATGTGCTGGACATAGTGCTCAGCAAGCACATGCGCTGTGTAAAGGCCAGACAGAGGAGTGAAATGGACCATATTTTCCAGTCAAAATTACCCATATCATGGAGCACCCTGAAGACATTGGCACATATATGGTAAAGCACATCGAAATGTGTTTTCAAGGGCAGACAGCATCTGTGGGGAAAAAAAACATTCAACCGGAACTTCTTAATAGTTTTGTTATGGGTACAGAAAAGACAAACTGAAACAAAACCCACCACATATTTGCTTAGTGTAGGCCACCAGTAGTGCAGACAGATGAAGAGAGTTGTCTTATTTCAGCCAGCTTGAAGGAGTGACCCCACTGCAACACATACTTCCTTTCTGTCTCTGCAAACAATATTTTACCAGAAGGCATCATGGACAACTTGCCCAGAGCTGCAGTGAGCATTTTGGAGGGCTGAGGCTCTTACTTCTGGTTGACTGACTGAAAGGACCTTGATGTTCTTCTCAGTCAGCTGGAAATTGAGAACAAGATCAAATTGACCATTGTACTTGGTGCAGATTCAGCCTCTGAGTGAACAATAAATAGACCAAGGATCTTGTGGTTGGCGTAGATGACAAAGGGATGTACTACACCTTCCAAAAGGTATCGTCACTCCTCCAGAGCCGTCTTGATCGCCAACAATTTCCAGTCGCCAATCAAAAAGTTGCATTCATATGCAGAAAATGCCTTGAAAAAGTACCCATCCAACCAATAGCAGACTTTTGATGAGGATGGCCCCAGCCCAGCACAAAGAAGAGTCTACTTCCAAGAAGAACTGCTTGTTGATTTCTGGACTTACACCATCAGAGCTGAGGAGAAGGCCTGCTTTAGGGTGACAGAAGCACTATCAGTTTCTGGAGTCCACCTATTAGGATTTGACCCCTTGCAGGTTAAGTCTATGAAGGGAAGAACCTGTGAAGAGAATTGTGGACTGAATTGGTGGTAGCAATTGGTGAAGCCTAGGATTCACTAAAATCACCTTCACACTGTATTGACGAGGCCACTTGACAATTGCTGACACCTTCTCTGGATCCATTTTCAACCTGGTGTCGAATATAAAGTATCCCAGGAAAAGAAGGGCAGTTTGTATAAAGAGCACTTCTTAAATTTAACGAGAAAAGAAGGGGGGGGGACAAGAGGCGCAATAGTGCCCTTATCACTAGACCCTAAATCAAAGCAGGTGAGTAAGAAGTGGTCACTCACCTATTCCAGTTGTGCCACCCACAACTGGTTAATAGACCTGGTAGGATGAGTATCCTGATGGCTGCTGCTGGACTTCCACTGGTCTCCACACAGGTAGACGAAATCTGAAGTTTTGGGAAAGGAAGGTGTGCCACAGTCCGCGCTGCCAAAATCTTCCGCTTGTAAAAAATGCAAGTAGCCGATGTCCAAATCAAACCTCTCTTTTATTTCTCCAACGCGTTTGAACGCCCTCCTGGCGTCTTCCTCAGGGATCCCTGAGGAAGACGCCAGGAGGGCGTTCAAACGCGTTGGAGAAATAAAAGAGAGGTTTGATTTGGACATCGGCTACTTGCATTTTTTACAAGCGGAAGATTTTGGCAGCGCGGACTGTGGCACACCTTCCTTTCCCGAAACTTCTTAAATTTGACATACAGGCGATTCTCCCTCAGCCTCTGCAGAAGCTCACAAACATTTCACCTGTGTGTAGGCAGATCAGGAGAGAACACCAGAATGTTGTCCAGAACAACAACCACACATGAGAAGAGAATGTCTCAGAAGATGTTGTTCATGAATCCCTGAAGACCGTCAGAGTATTGCTTAGCCTGAATGACATTACCTGGCAGTGACCGTTACTCTTAGTGACCATCACGGGTGTTAAAGGTGGTTTCCTGTTTGTCTCCCAAGCATATGTGGACCAAATTGTAGACACTTCAGAGGATGAGATCGGAAAAGATTCTTGTACCTCGCAGATGGTAGAACAACTCTGGCATAATGACAGCAGATTTTTATTCTTCATTATGGTTAGATTGAAGTCTCTATTATCAATACATAGCCAAAAGGAACTGTCCTTTTTCTTTATAAAGAAGAGACTGGCTCCTGCTGGAGAGTAGGATTTCTGGATAAATCCCCTTTCCAGTTTCTCCTTGATGTATTCGGACATAGCTTGGGCTCTGCCTGCGACAGAGGGTAGATACAACCATGGGGAGGTGAGGAATCAGAGATTAGATGTCACAGGATGGTTATAATAGACAAAAGGATACCACAGCAGGCTGGCAGTAAGAGGCATGGCAGTCAGAGGTACTAGTCTGACCCTTAGTCTGGGGGTCTGGTCTTTAGCTGATCCTGATTGCAGAAGTACCTTTGAAGGTGAGGATGTCTGGGCCACCACCCTAGCCCTACTACTGACCATCCCTAGGCTGAAACCACCTCACCTCCACCGAGGGACAGGGATGAGCACAGCAACTCCCAAATGCTAGCAATCTTCAAGAAAACTACAGGACAGCTTCAGGAGGACTGCAAATGGCATCCACAAAGGACACTGTAATGCAGAGTGTAAACAACAACATCAGCTGAAAGGTCATGAGACTACTTAAAGGCAGGGGGAATGATCAGCCCATATCAGCTGACACACACCCCCGCAATCTGAAGACTCACAGGCAGCTAATAACATGAACCGCAATTACTGCTACAGCTATTCACAGAGATTACAAAGCAGTCTACATCTGACATTAGGCCGATAGGACAATCATGCGGCTTATGTGATGGCAGAGTCTCAGATTTCTTCTTGTAGAATATGTCTGCATAGGACCATTATGCAGATGTCAGGAACAGACAATTGCATGGTATAACGGGCCACAAAGACTGGATTGAGGCACTTCTCATGGCATAACTGTCCCAATCAGAGTATGTCTCCAGATCTCCAGTCCAAGACAGATTCTTCCATCTTAAGCCATAGTATACCCAACAGTACTGGATGAGACAAGCCAGGAAGCATGTGGAAGGAAATCTTTTCTGAGTGCAGCATTCCCTTCTGAAGCTCCACTTCCTCGATGATGAGCTGGACAGGAGCAGACAGGATTTTGTCATTCTCAGATGAGATAGTAATAGTCACTTGAAGTTGCTGGATGGAGATCTGATACTGATCCACTATAACCTGTGTCACAAAGTTCCCGGCTAAACCAGAGTCCAGAAAGGCCAACTCAATGAATCAAAAGGAACCACAGAATATGGACACTGTGAGAGTTAGGTAGGGAGAGGATTTGCACTCATCTAGCATGGTCTCTCTTGTGGGGGCTAGGCTTTGACGTTTACCAGCTTCACTGGTCAGACTCAGATCTGATGTTTGAAACTTCCACAGTAGAAGCACCCTCCTTTGGAGCACCAGCTTTCTTAGTGACTTTTTGCCATATCCACATGGTCCACTTCCATGCATTCTGCAGTGGAAGCAGGTGTAGTGGGCCATGGCATGATGGGTTTCTGAAAAAAGGGAACCTGACACACAGACTTCTCTTGGTTCTCCTCTCTAGAGCTTTCTTGGACCTAGAGATAAATGCGGATAGCCAGGGATACAAAGTCATCCAGGAAAGAAGGATCATTGCGGCCAGACACTTTGTCCTGGAATCCTCCAGACAGGTCTTCCCTGAATGCAGCTACTAGTGCCTCATTATTCTAGTCCAGTTCGTAGGGCAGGGTGCTTAAATGTACAGCATACTAGCCTACAGTGATGCTTCCATGGCGAAGTCTGAGGAGTGATGCTGCTGAAGAGGTGACTCAACCTGTCTTATCAAATACCTTGCAGAAAGTCTTTAGGGAGGTTGGTAAGTTGGAGACCACCGGCAAAGGCCTCTGTCAAAGTCCCTCCTTTACTGGACAGAGAAGCAGCAGGGCTGGTTCTAGCTGATTCAGTAAGGTGTGGCCACTGGATTGATTTAGGCTGACACAGAGGGTATAACAGCAAGGCAGGTTCATCCTGGAACTTATGGTACAGGAGCAGGACTGGTGTAGACAGGTATTCATGGTTGTAGCATGTCTAGAATATAGATACAGGTTAGGTAAGGAAGGGGACTCAGGAACAGCAAGGATATCTGGGATCTGACAACAAGCAGTGTGTCTCTAGGCATATACCACATTTCTTAGGCACTTACATTGGGTGATGGTGCCTTAAATACACTGTGTTTCTCAGCCATAGACTGAGAGGCACTTTCGGTTAGGGCATGGTGCTACTTTAAGAATAGTGAGCATGTTGTATGCATGGCCTGAACGCACCCCTGGAAGCCCTGCAGAGCGTGCGTAGGCTCTAGGAGCAAGAGGAAGGAGACGGTGCCCAGGCAGATGCTGTGGGACTGCTGATACAGTGAGTACGCCAAATACGCCGGACTTCCTGCTGCAGACAATAGCATAGTTGTGACAGGCGCTATATAAATAGCAAACAAAGGGTGAAGCCAGCACTACTTTAGGAAAGTATGCAATATAAAAAGTGCATTGCACATATTCGTTCCAAACTGTGCTTTAATGTAAAATGAAATTTTTGGCAAAAATGGATTCATTTTTAGAGCCCCCCTGCCATGTCAAGGTAAATTTCAATAGCGCTGTCCTAATCTATATATTATATTTTAGATGTGTGATGCAGCCTCCTATCTATAAAATGAAGAACCATATTCAAACAGCACATACCTGCAACATCTCAGAACAGGTGCTGCTAATTGCATGCACCATTTACTTGGGCCTGGTCTGCCTTCACTCATGGTATGCTAGTCTAGCACTATGTGGGTCAGTTATGACATTGTCGAAGCATGTGTAGCATGTGCTGCATATGCTGGGACCTGATCTGTCTTTATTAGCAGATGCCTGTCTAGCACCATTGGAGCAGTTTTGAGATGTTCCAGTTATGTGCTGATTTTACATGATTCTGATTTTAATCTATACAGGAGGCCGCATGGCACAACTTAAATTAAATATATAGCGTAACAGCGCCCTATTGAGATCTGCCTTGACATGGCAGGGAGGCTCAGATAATTGATCAACGTTATGAATATGTGCAATGCACTTTTCATATTGCATTCTGTCCACAGGTAGTGCTGGCATTTGTTTGCTACAGTAACAGGTTAAACAAGGTGGACTTTTGCTTCTTTTAACTTTAATACTATGAAATGATAAAAACCATAATTGACTTGTGATGGCTTGGGATTGGGATAGTAAAAAATAACTAACGAGTCCCATCAGATGTAATGTGTACCTCTGTATGTCCTTTGCTTACCACTAGCAATAAAAAAAATTAGTCCTTGGAAATTGGAAAATTCTAGTAAACATTGCCTTTTAATTGTTCAGAAAATATAACAACAATTCAATAATATGGAAAAAAATAGTAATAGGCGACCTGGCACACAAAAACATAGCACATAAAAAAATTGCTCATAACATCCAAGTCAAATAACATGTCAAAGAATATGAACATCAGATGGCCACTGCTTACATTTCTATAAACAATTACTTAAGCTACATTAGAGGCCAAATTAGAGAGTGGCAATAATGAAGCATTATGTCAACGCAACAGAGGTTAAGGAATAAGAAGAATGTTGATGTTAATACAATGATCTTCTAAATTGGGGCATGTATGTAGTAAAGGAAAAATATTTGCTTAGCAAAAAATGTGACAAGAACAAGCACAACTGAAAACATACCGTAGCTTAAAACCTACCTGCCTTTTGAAATAAAACTTGACAGCCATTGGCGTAACTAGAGTGTGATGGGCCCCCTTGAAAATTTGGACCTGTTTTCCCCCTCCTGCATGTTGGTCAGATGTATGGGTCCATTTAGGGTTTTAAATACGACTTATCCCTCCTCCCGTTATATTATGTAGTAATTTCCACAATCCTGGTATGTATGCCTCTTATCCTGGTATATTTGTCCCCCATCCGAGGGTCCATCTTGGTAAATATGTCACCCAATCTGGTAAAAATGTCGACCATCCTGGAATATGTGACCTTATCTTGGTATATATGTTCCCATCCTAGTAAATATGTCCCTCATCCTGGTATATAACTATTCTGGTATATATGTCCCGTTTCCTGATACACATGTCCCTCATCCTGGTATATGTGTCCCCCATCCTGATATATATGTCCCTCATCCTGGTATACAGTGCCTACAAGTAGTATTCAACCCCCTGCTGATTTAGGTGGTTTGATAAGATGCAAATAAGTTAGAGCCTTCAAACTGCAAATGAGAGTAGGATTTATTAACAGATACATAAATCTTACAAACCAAAAAGTTATGTTGCTCAGTTGAATTTTAATACATTTTAAAAATAAAAGTGTGGGTCAATTATTATTCAACCCCTAGGTGTAATATTTTGTGGAATAACCCTTGTTTGCAATTACAGCTAATATTCGTCTTTTATAAGACCTGATCAGGCCAGCACAGGTCTCTGGAGTTATCTTGGCCCAATCCTCCATGCAGATCTTCTCCAAGTTATCTAGGTTCTTTGGGTATCTCATGTGGACTTTAATCTTGAGCTCCTTCCACAAGTTTTCAATTGGGTTAAGGTCAGGAAACTGACTAGGCCACTCCATCCCCTTGATTTTTTCCCTCTTGAACCAGGCCTTGGTTTTTCTTGGCTGTGTGCTTTGGGTCGTTGTCTTGTTGGAAGATGAAATTACGGCCCATCTTAAGATCCTTGATGGAGGACCGGAGGTTCTTGGCCAAAATCCCCAGGTAGGCCGTGCTATCCATCTTCCCATGGATGCGGACCAGATGGCCAGGCCCCTTGGCTGAGAAACAGCCCCATAGCATGATGTTGCCACCACCATGCTTGACTGTAGGGATGGTATTCTTGGGGTTGTATGCAGTGCCATACAGTCTCCAAACGTCATGTGTGTGGTTGGCACCAAAGATCTCGATCTTGGTCTCAGACCATAGAACCTTGAACCAGTTTGTCTCAGAGTCCTCCAAGTGATCATGAGCAAACTATAGACGAGCCTTGACATGACGCTTTGGAAGTAAAGGTACCTTACGGGCTCGTCTGGAACGGAGACCATTGCGGTGGAGTATGTTACTTATGGTATTGACTGAAACCAATGTCCCCACTGCCATGAGATCTTCCCGGAGCTCCTTCCTTGTTGTCCTTGGATTAGCCTTGACTCTTTGGACAAGCCTGGCCTCGGCACGGGAGGAAACTTTCAAAGGCTGTCCAGGCCGTAGAAGGCTAACAGTAGTTCATAAGCCTTCCACTTCCGGATGATGCTCCCAACAGTGGAGACAGGTAGGCCCAACTCCTTGGAAAGGGTTTTGTACCCCTTGCCAGCCTTGTGACCCTCCACGATCTTGTCTCTGATGGCCTTGGAATGCTCCTTTGTCTTTCCCATGTTGACCATGTATGAGTGCTGTTCACAAGTTTGGGGAGGGTCTTAAATAGTCAGAAAAGGCTGGCAAAAGAGATAATTAATCCACACATGTGAAGCTCATTGTTCTTTGTGCCTGAACTACTTCTTAATACTTTAGGGGGACCAAACAGAATGCTGGTTGTTTGAGGGGTTGAATAATAAATGACCCTCTGAATTAACTTTTAAAGCTTTAAAAAAAAAAAAAAAAATTAAAAAATCTTTTTGGCTGCAGTGCATTTCCCACTTCCAGGCTGATCTACAGTCCAAATGTCACAATGCCAAGTTAATTCCGCATGTGTCAACCAGCTAAATCTGCAGGGGGTTGAATACTACTTGTAGGCACTGTATATGTCCTCCATCCTGATATATATGTACCCATCCTAGTATACAAATCATCAATCTTTGCATATATAATCCTTAACCTGGGAATAATCGTAATAATAACTGGCAAACAAAATTGAATGAAGATATGTCAAAATTCAGATGCATATGTGGCGCCCCTGCGACCAGGAGGCCACATAGGGAACTGCAACCAGGTAGGAAGAAAAGATAGTTTGCACAACAAACACCCCCACAGACATCCCACACACCACTAGGAGGCAGCATCCAACCCGGAGTCCGGAACTCTAGGCGGGCGAGGGGTGGTGGGTTTAGAGGACAGTGGGTGGGAAGCATGTAGGTCAGGTGACAGAAGGTAGAAATAGAGGAAGAGGAGGAGGAAGGAGTGAGTAGGCCACAGTGAGCCGAGCAGGAAAGACGGAAGCACATGTTCTAGAGGAGTGGGGCTGATGGAGACGCAGAATCCAAAGAGTCAGAGAAACCATGGAGACAAAGCTCGTCTATAGCCAGCACCCCAGGGGAGTGTGAGGAAAGAGACGGACCAGCAGTACTGGGTCCTAGGAACACGGCAGCACTGACCAACTCCCGGCGGAGTAGTCTTCCCTACTGAAGCTAGAATCACACGGGTCAGAGGGAGCCTGATAGTGTCTTGCGGGAGAAGACTTTTGGAGGCTAGGCAGATTGCAGAGTGTAGGCTCTGATGGGGAACCGAAGATCTACCCGGTATCCCCAGATTCACCGACGGGGAGCTCCAAGTCCAAGTTGGAGTTCCTACCCAAAAGGACAGACAGCACAGTGGCAACCAGGAGGACCCACAAGGGTCCGAGTTACCGCTACGCTGTCCGGAGACACACAGAGAAAGAGATCACAGCCTGGAAAGGACACTAGAGAGAGTGAGGGGTCGGAGCGTGACAACCTGGCTGCAGGGAGTTTAATGGAAACCGGAGTAGAATGCTTTAACTCGTGTTAAGAAGTGAACAGTACTGATGAATACTGTGAACTGCTTACAGAGAACTGACAAGTAAACTCGATGAACCCTGCCTGTGTGTCCATGTCTAATTCCAGGGATAAAGAACAGTTTTATTACCTTTCATTCCTGTCAGGAGCAGCCCGACCTGCGGCGGGTATATCCATCTGGCTACAGCCCATCCATCCTCCTGACAGAAGAAGAGATGCAACGGTGGTCCCATCATTGACCACAAACTGTGGGTGGGGTCACGACAGACTGTATCCTTTATATATATATCCCCTTTTACTTGTGAGAACCCGGGACACGGTCCGGACCAGGACCTCCATGACATCCCCAGCAGCGACCCGGTCCGGTACGAGTACCCCGTCCCAGTGGGCTCCACACATACAGTAAACTGAATTTTATTTTAGCATTTTAAAACAAAGAATACACGATCCAATCCAACGTTTCAATCAAGCAATAAGATCTTTTTCAAGGATCATTTATCTGTGTCACCAAATAGCAAAAACAATAAATATATACAGCTTAAGGGAATGGGAAAAAAGCTAAAAAATATACTTTCATATTATATATAAAAATATATTACGATATATTGGAAGGTCGTACATACATATTACAGATATGACATCATAATAAAAATTGTGGAGTCAACTGTAATCAAAAATAGGACAGAATGACACTTAACCCCTTCATGACCCGGGAATTTTTCGTTTTTCATTTACATTTTTTTCTCCCCTGCTTCCAAGAGCCATAACTATTTTATTTTTCTATCAATATAGACATATGATGGCTTGTTTTTTGCAGAATGAGTTGTACTTTCATATGCAATAATTTATTTTACCCTATAGTGTACAGGGAAATTGAAAAAAAATTCTAAATGCAATGAAATTGCAAAAAAAGTGCAATGACACGTTTGTTTTTTGGGTATTTTAGTCGCCATGTTCACTATATGGTAAAACTGACATGACAGGGTGATGCCTCGCTTTGGTACGAGTTCGTAGACTCGCAACATGTATTCCTTTACTTGTATTTAGGTGGTGAAATAAATTCTGAAGTTTGAAAAAAAAAACAAACAGACTTTTTGCGCCATGTTCTGTGACCCGTAGCGTTCTCATTTTTCGGGATCTGGGGCTGGGTGATGGCTTATTTTTTGCGCCTTTAGCTATCGTTTCTAATGATACCATTTTTGGTGGGATCCGCAGTTTTGATCGCCCGTTATTGCATTTTATAGCAATAGCGCGGCGACAAAAAAACCCAGAATTTTGGCGTTTGGACCATTTTTTTCCGTTACGGAGTTCACAGCTCTCATTAACGTATTTAATAGGATGATAGATCAGGCGATTCTGAACACGGCAATACCAAACATGTGTATTTTTTTTTTATACTTTTATTTTCATTGGGGGTAAAGGAGGGTTATTTTATTTTTTTTTACAGGTTTATAAAAACTTTATTTTTTCATTGATTCTTATTTTTACACTGCCTCTTTACGAGGCACCTTGCTGCACAGTCCGATCGCTTCTGGGAGATACAGATGAGCTGCAACTCATCTGTATCTCCCAGAATCGCGGACCTGCTGTGGTTGGCAACGCCTGCTAACCACAGCAGGAAACTGCGCTCTGACTGCATCCGGGGTCTAGCCAGGACCCCGGGCTGTCATGTGAGTGCCGGAGATAGTATCGCGGGATCTCCAGAGCAGGCGGGGAACAGCGCGTTGCCCGCCACAGCCGCCTTCGATCCCGCTGTCAGTGATTGACGGCGGGATCCAAGGGGTTAACAGCGCCGATCAGATCCTGGATCCGATCGGTGCTGTTACCCTGACAACTCAGCTAATGAGATCAGCTGATATGTCGGAGCTTTGATGTGAGTTATTAGTATATATAAATCTACATACCAATTGGTAAAATGTCATGGCTGAAATGCCCAGAAGAGACTCTAAGGGGAAAAAGTGCAGTCTAATGAGCAGCATGTCATGTAATACCCATGTTTCCCCGAAAATAAGACACCGTCTTATATTTTTTTTGGTCCCAAAGATGGACCATGTCTTATTTTTGGGGGGGTGTCTTACGGTACATCCCACTGCAGCCTCCCATACACACACAACACAAACACACACCCATACACACACACACATACCCATACACACACACACATAACCATACACACACATATACTCATACACACAAACCGATTTTTGCCAGTGTCTCCCCTCTCTCCGGTGGCCCCCGCTCTCCGGTGTCCGCACTCTCCCCGCTCCACGGTGGCTTCTGCACTCCAGATTCCCGCTGTAGCTGCAGATCTCCACCCAGTCACCTGACCTACAGCCAATTAAAGAGCAGGAGCCATGAGCCAATCACAGCCCAGGAACTGCCAGCCAATCAGAGGCCATGCACGACGTCAGCTGGCCGCAGATTGGCTTGCGGTTCCTGGGCTGTGATTGGCTCACGGTTCCTGCGCTGTAATTGTCGCAGGGCTCCTAACCTGGACGGAGATGAGCAGCTACAGCTAAAATCAGGAGAGCAGGGGGCCGCCGGAGAGCAGGGGGCCACCGGAGAGCGGGGGGCCAACAGAGAGCGGGGAGAGGGTGGACACCTGAGAGCGGGGGCCACTCCAGTGCACCGCAGGTACGCCTTATAATTGGGGGTGCCTTATATTAGGAGGTAGAGCGCCCCCCCAAGCATGCCTTACTTTCGGGGGGCACCCTATTTTCGGGGAAACACAGTATATTGAATCTCTTATAATCCTCCATATAATATAATGCACCCTCCATGGTCTTCCATGTATAACGCAACCCCCATAGTACTTCATATAATATATTGCTCCTTCATATACTGCAATGCACAGCCCACAGTCCTCCATATAGGTTAATGTACAACCCATAGTCATCGATGTAGTACCATGGCCACTGTGTACTCACTGGTTAAAAAAAAATAAATGAAATACTGCTTGGACTCTTGCTGCTTCTGTCTCAGCAGAGAGCGTTCTGAAGTTGTGTCTTCACTGCTGTGATTGAGTAATATAATAAACTTGGTACTCAGATGCAATGACAAAGGTTCTTTAATTATTCAAAAAATCCTGTGATAAGGCATAGATTCAGCATAAGCACAAACATTATGGTCAATGTAGACCTTCATCAGTGTGCAGAGTACTGTAAGGGGTTAGCCTGGAGAAGTAGAAAGTGATGTGTGTGAGCCGCCTGGTCTGCCGTCATTGGTGGTACACCACCGGTATCAAAATATGAGACAAGTATCATCTGTGCATCTTTGTCATTTTTGCAGCTGCCCGGGCACTTTTCTTAAAATCATCACAGAAACGTTTTCCGAAAAATTGTTTTCAGGCACACAAACACACTAGATGTGCCAAATGTATTGTGAGGTCCAGTCTTCACACATGTACCGTATTTGTTCTGTGATTCATTGTCTTCATCATGTCAGTGGATAGTTCAAGATATCTTATATAACAGGCTACAATACACTATATGGCCACAAGTTTGTAGATTCCTCTGTTATTGAGTTCTGGTTTCATATGTGCACATGAAATCAAACACTCACTTATGTAATCTCCATAGAAATACATTGTGTTTTGTTTTGTACTGAAGATCTCGGTGACTTTATATAGTCACAATTATAGGCAGTAATTATTTTCGGTACAGGGGCTGCCATTGCCCTTGGTCCATGGAACATTAGTGGTGGAAGGGTGGCTTAAAGGTCCCTTTTTGCTTAAATGGGAAAATCAATATTATTAAATTTGAGACCCTGCATAATATTGTACATTAGGGACCAGAAACTCAAAACTTTACTCCTTACTAGCTTTAGGATGCATCATATCTCCAAATCAAAAGACAGCTTTTGAGAAATAGGCTATTAAAAATTAATTCATGCAAGTCATAGTGCACTAATTATTAGTTTCAGTCCATTAAATTAGAAATAGGGGAACAGGTGTTGTTGAGGAGTATTTCAATATTAATATGCTCCTAAGACCACATTTGTTTCTCCATTACTAATTTAGAGGTAGTTTCACACGCAGACATTTTTGGAAATGTGCCACAATTTTTGTACCAATATTTAATACAGGTTTTTGAGCCAAAGCCAGATGTGGATGAGGCTGAAGGCAAATTATAAGTCCTTATTTTATGTTCCCTATTCCTTTTGAATCCACTACAGAGTACAGCAAAAGTTACTGAACATAACACCCAATATCCAGTGTTTCAGACAAGTGACAAACTTTTACCTCTTAGTACAAGAACTGTGTATCTGGAGCTTCCTTAGGAGAGCAGCTGCTCGCAACACTAAGGTCACCACGTGCAATCAAGTGTTGACTGAAGATGGCTGAAAAGTGTTAGCGTTTTGTACCTTGTCATTATTGGATCTTATGGGTAGCTCGGTTACTTTTTTTACAGGGTGCAGAAATCTCATTTTAATTTTGCAACATTGATATGTCCTCTACACCTCTGTTCATTTGACATACAGTATCCAGGGAAGCTGGACATCTGGACATGTGCTCTTGGCACGGTATAATGAGGATATAATGTTAAGTTTGCTTTTTTCTCTATTTTATTCACTATGTGGGATATTTGTTACAATTCATGTCCAAAGGCACTGTAAGGTTATGTGCACAAAGTGCATTTTTTATGAGTTTTTTTTGACAATTCTGAACCAAAATCTACATGGCTATCCTGAAGCTAGAAAAGTCTATGGGAATTCTGAAATGTTGGGCACATGTTGCTTATTTTTTCCTTGCAGATTTGGTGCAGAAAAATATCTCTAGCATGTCAAATGTATAATGCACCTCCCTATAGTCCTCCTTATAGTATAGTGCACAGTCTATAGTCCTCCATATATTATAATGCACCACATAGTCCTCCATATATTATAATGCACCACATAGTCCTCCATATATTATAATGCACCCCCATAGTCCTCCATATATTATAATGCACCCCATAGTCCTCCATATATTATAATGCACCCCATAGTGCTCCATATATTATAATGCACCCCATAGTCCTTTATATATTATAATGCACCCCATAGTCCTCCATATATTATAATGCACTCCATAGTCCTCCATATATTATAATGCACCCATAGTCCTCCATATATTATAATGCACCCCATAGTCCTCCATATGGTATATGATTTCCCTGGGTTTCTCAGCCCTTCAAGCCATTGACTTCTTTTAAAAAAAGAATGCTTGGGAAAAAAAGCACCAAATACACAAAAGCACACTGCGTATTTGGTGTGTTTTTCTACCAGATGATGACGATTTGGTGCTGAACGTTTCGGCACCAATTCTGCGGCATGGGCAGATTTATAAATAATAAATGTCCCCATTATCCTGCTGTATTATTCGTACAAGTCTTTAGTGTCACAGCAGCTGATAGTAAATGATAAGCTAAATAAAAATGACATACTAAATGAACAAACTAAACTATTTTTTATTAAACGCTCAATTCAATCAACTAAATGTAAACAATTTAATAAAGTCTGATTTTTTAATTCACTTTGAATTCATTTTGGGCACTTACTACAATTGGCCTTTTGAGCTCCAGCAATTGTGCGGCTATTTAAAAATCAACCGTTTATTCTGAGGAAGCTACGGATAATTATTTGATAAGAGCTTATAAGTTAAAAGTAAAGCCTTTTCATTATGATGATGATCTGTTTGACACATCCTGTTTTATAAGTAAAGAGGCTAACCTCATCAATGTAAAAAATAAGCTTGGGATAAAATGATTCTTGCACATAGAGACAACCTATTATTAAATGCACTGAACTAATAAAATTGATTTTAGGATGGAAGTTAAATTAACCTTCAATGCCACGTTTTTAGGATGGCAGAAACAAATATAAACAAACTCAAGTAGTTTGAAGCTAATTAGAAAATACAGTGTCTCGGGGTCAGTCATTTCATGGTCTGTAATTCTACCAAATAAAAGCCGCGCAATTTGCATTACATTAACCGTCGCTTTAAAGCTTGATTTTATGAGTATCAAAAGCTCATTCTCGAAGATACATAGCTGTAAGTAAATGCAACGAGTGTACTAATCGACTTTTAGCACAGACAAGCGGACTGAAGACAAAATGTCATCCAGCATTTTGCAGGGTTTTAGAATCAATGCATTTTATAGAATATTTATCACTGCCTTTTGATTTTTTTGCTGTCACCCTCCCCTGAGCAAAGGGGTAAATCAGAAGGATACGGCAGTCAAAACCAGACCATAGGAAGCCCAAAAGAGGCTCTGTGACAAAAGGAGACACCATTATATTATACATACATAACCAGTGGAGTAACCTAAAGCTCATGGGCCCCGATGCAAAATCTCCAATGGGGTCCCCAATTATTGCAAATCTTTAATAGCGATAGTCTTTTTCTATAGGCCATAGTATGGTGTAACCCCCATATGGGTCTAGAGGGGAGACAAGAGTGGGGAGCTCAATGTCTAAGTGTAGAGAACCATTTGTTAAAATGAGGTTTATTAGCGGTGCCGCTCACCTTGTGATGATCTTGAATTATGGTGTATCAATTTACTAGGGTATCCAGTTAAATCTCCATCCGGTCTGATCTGCAGCCTGCCCCTGATGTAGCGGGTGCTGTGTCTGAGGACCTGTCAGCAAATGTGTAGAAGACAATATCTTTAGTAAAGGTCTGTGGTGCTTCCAGACTGGACAATATGCATACCAATGGGTGAACTTTTTATTGATATACTTTAGGATAATAGTACTCTGAATACTAATAGGCTGAAGCTTATTAATACAAAGTTCACCCATTGGAATGCATCTTGTCCAGTCTGGAGACCTTTACTCCAGATATTATCTTCTATAAGCCTATGGGGCCCCCTAGGCTCTAGGGCCTGGGTGAGATTGCAACACCTTTCAGTGGTCTCATTTTACGTAAAGAATAGTGGCATGTAGAGGCCAAATCAAGAAGAATCAGTCACTGTGTAAATATTGAGACCTAACCGCACGATATGATTTATGCATGGAGAAATCACCTCGAAAAGTGATGCAATTGCCCATCATACTTCTCCTGGAGAAGGAAATTGATTTCATTGAGTATAGGTGTTCACAAGCTTTTATGAGATTTTATCTGTCTTTAATGAGTTATTAGAAGACTACTAATACTAGATTAGAGAACCATATTTTTGTCACTTAATTATTTTGTTTATTAAAATGTTTAATTGACAAACCTATAACAGAGTCAATGATTTGATGAGATACCAAGCAGGAATATAACAAAATATTAATATGCTTGGTCAATACCCAAAGCAAAATACTTACAAAGGAAACTGCTTAAAAATAAAGTGAAGTGGAAGAGATACAGTGGATACGAAAAGCATTCAGATACCTTTACATTTTTCACTCTTTGTATAATTGCAGCCATTTGGTAAATTCAATAAATTTCATTTTTTTCTCATTAATGTACACTCTGCACCCCATCTTGACTGAAAAAACAGAAATATAGACTTTTTGCAAATACATTAAAAAAGCAAAACTGAAATATCACATGGTCATAAGTATTCAGATCCTTTGCTCAGAGACTCATATTTAAGTCACAAGGTATCCATTTCATTGTGATCCTACTTGAGATGGTTCTACTACTTCATTGGAGTCCAGCTGTGTTTAATTAAAGTGATACGACTTGATTTGGCACACACATGTCTATATAAGACCTCACAGCTCACAGTGTATGTCAGACGAAATGAGAATCATGAGGTCAAAGGAATTGCTCGAGGAGCTCAGAGACAGAATTGTGGCAAGACACAGATCTGGCCAAGGTTACAAAATAATTTCTACTGTACTCAAGGATCCTCAGAGCACAGAGGCCTCCATAATCCTTAAATGGAAATAGTTTGGGTCCACCAAAAGTCTTCTTAGACCAGGCTGTCCAGCCAAACTGTGCAATTATGGGAGAAGAACCTTGGTGAGAGAGGTAAAGAAGATCCCCAAGATCACTGTGTCTGAGCTCCAGAGATGCAGTAGGGAGAAGAGAGAAAGTTCCACAAAGTCAACTATCGCTACAGACCTCCACCAGTCAGATCTTTATGGCAGAGTGGCCCGATGGAAGCCGCTCCTCAGAGCAAGACATATGAAAGCCTGCATAGTTTACTAAAACCACATGAAGGACTCCCAGACTATGAGAAATAAGATTGTCTGGTGTGATGATATAACATAACTTTTTGGAGATAATTCTAAGCAGTATGTGTGGAGAAAACCAGGCACTGCTCATCACCTGCCCAATACAATCCCAACAGTGAAACATAGTGGAGGCAGTATCATGCTATGGGGGGGGGGGGGTTCAGCTGCAGGATGACTGGTTGCAATTAAAGGAAACAGGAATGCAGCAAAATACAGATATTTTCTGCATGAAAACCTCTTCCAGAGTGCTGTGGACCTCAAACTTGGCTGTTCAACCTGCAACAAGAAAATTACCCTAAGCACACAGCTAAAATAACAAAGGAGTGGCTTCAGGACACCTCTGTGACCATTCTTGACTGGTCCAGCCAGAGTCCTGACCTAATAAACCCAATTGAGCATCTCTGGAGAGACCTGAAAATCGCTGTCCACCAATGTTCACCATCAACCTGATGGAACTGGAGAGTATCTACAAGGAAGAATGGCAGAGGATCCCCAAATCCAGGTGTGAAAAACTTGTTGCCTCATTGCAACGCATGGCTGTACTAGCTCAAAAGGATGCTTCTATGCAATACTGAGAAAAGGGTCTGAATACTTATGACCATGTGATATTTCAGTTTTTCTTTTTTAATCAATTTGCAAACATGTCTACATTTCTGTTTTTTTTCAGTCAAAACGGGGTGCAAAGTGTACATTAATGAGAAAAAATGAACTTTTTGAATTTGCCAAATGGCTGCAACGAAGCAAATAGAGAAAAATGTCAAGGGGTCTAAATACTTTCTGTACCCATTGTAATAGAGAAGCAGTGAAAAAATAGTGGAGAGAGAAATAGAAGGTATTGTGCTAGTAAGCAAAAACAGAATATCGGACAATGGAAAGACAGAGTCTGGTTTATGGGAAAACACGTATGCACGTTATAATGGTTTAGAAGCAACTATTTTTCATTTTTTAATTTGAGGCCCTTAAATTTCCTGCAGATCAGTGCTGAGACTGTTTAGAGGTGCACCGCTCACAAGGCAGAATAGCAGAGAGAACGGTGTATGGAGTTACTTTTAGGTCCCCACTGACACGTAGGGTTCTCAGGAACTGTACCAATCTGCAGAGAATTCAATTGTGGAGAAATATATTATAAAATGTACCAAATTGTGAATATTCCTCGTAAAAAAAGCTAAACATATAGTTCACTTTAACTTGGGTCCACCACCAACAGCTACTGTAAACGTATCTAAATATGTTATAATAAGATGTCAGGTTTGAGGCAATTTGTAGCATAAGAGGTCTGTAAAAAGTATAAGAAACACTTCATATGAGAGACTTAGAGGATCTATACATCCCAATTTGTCTTAATACATGGATAAGACAAGGGTAGCTGACCTCCAGGATGCAGGGCCATACCGAGGCCAGATTCCCAGGATCTCTCCATCTCATTGAAATGCACACTCTGTTGCTGTAAACTCTGTGTGCACTCTTACCTATCCTTTTACAGTACAGAACTTCAAAGAACTTTCCTAATGTTGTTTACATTTTTATGGATTTTGCTTAATAAGTAATATTTCCTCTTGCATAAGTAAACTCTTTGCAAATTGATTAAATGGACATGATATCATAGCCGAAAAAATGTTTAAAAGTGGTCGCAAAGCCAAACCCTTAAAGAAGCATTTGTTTCTTTTCTCCATGTGTGTCCAATGAAATATAAGAATTCTATGCAGAATTTGAGTTGACCTTTTGACTTTAAATTCATGAATGTCTTTTCAGTGATTGAATATTCTTCTGCCTTCTTTAACAGCTTTTATTCTCTTAGGCTAGCGTCACATTTGAGGGTGACGGAGCCGCTAAAATCTTTGAAAAGCAGCCGCAGCGCATAGCGTTAATGCTATGCACTGCCAGTGAACCGGAGCTCCATAGCAACCCGGTGTTTATCTTAGAAGCGGTCACACACCAAGCTGCATAAAGTGCAATTTAGCTGAGCTTATAGGAAAACGTTGTCTGCAGCGTTTTCCTGTGCGCTCAGCTAATGCGCACGTCATTAAGCTTGGTGTGTGACCGCTGCTTAGATAAACACCGAGTTGCTATGGGGCTCCGGTTCACTGGCAGTGCATAGCATTAACGATATGCGCTGCGGCTGCTTTTCAAAGATTTTAGTGGCTCCGTCACCCTCAAATGTGACGCTAGCCTTATGCTGTGCTCTGGGACATTTCTCTGTATCCAGCATGTAGAGCTAGTGCCGATGTGGAGGAGTTGTGTGGGGCAAAACTGAAGGAATAAAAATACCTTTAGATAAGCGATAATTACTGGCAATAAGAGGCTGAATTTGCTGCACCTGTGTTTTTCAATCTATGAAATGAAAGGAGAGTACAGACAGAGAGATAGGATGTGCATATTCAAAATGTAGTAGATAAGGTCCAAATGTGGTACACACTAAATATAGTCCCACTCACCTTTTCAGTGTCTTGTGATAATACTTAGGCTAGGTGTAGATCACATTTATCATTGCGTTTGAACACAGTGCGTTTTGCACTGCATTAGCACAATGAAACGCAAGCGTTTGATTGTGTTAACGCACCCATAAACTTCTATTGGTTAATGCATTGCAAATGCAATGCAAAATGTGGTTGCGTCTGAACCCATGTATTTTTCCCAAGCACACAGAGAACATTGCCAGCAACATTAGCTGTGTGCTCGAGATAAACGCATGCATTCAAACGCAAACACATTTTGCATTGCGTTTGCTATACTTTTGACTGCTTTTACCAATAGAAGTCTATGGGTGTGTTAACACAATCAAACACTTGCGTTTCATTGCGTTAATGCAGTGCAAAACACAATGCGTTCAAATGCAATGAAAATGTGATGTGAACCTAGCCTTATTGATCCAGCTAGTTGATCACTCTATTTATTTCTCCTTCCAGTCTGCTGCATGATCCTGGACATTAGTGAGAGCATCGGTATTAGTTTTTTTTTCAATCTATAGAATTCTTATATTATGGCGACCGGCTGCATTATAAATGGCCTGTTTATATCACAGAGATGGTTGTCCGTTGTGATTTAAATCTGGAGGTTTCTCAGTGACTTGTGGTGCCACAAAATTTTAAGGCATTTAGGGCCAGGTTATCAGGGCTGATACATACAAGCTTATCTGACGATATACATGCCTACACTCATGGATGTGTCTCTGATATGTAAAATGCGGTCGGTGTTTGGGGGGAGACTGCAGCCAGTATGGAGAGTGCTGTGCTGTGAAATATAGCCTAAAAAATAGTTTCTATGTTCACCCTTACAGAAGTCTGTGTGTGGAGGCTGCCATATCTCAGATGTGTCTTAAGGTACTGTTACATGGTTCAATGTTGAAATGATATCACTAACGATCTCATGAGCGCACGGTCGTTAGAACATCGTTTTGACATCATTGGTGAGCTGTTACACATGTAGATATCATGGACGACGCAACAACGATGTAGCGAGCAGCTATCATTTGCACAACCCAGCGAACGATATTTGTTCACTGATGTGAATGGGAGAAGTCATGAACGACATCGTTATCGCGGTCTCACACAGAACGATGCAGCAGGTTGGCTGATCGAGGATCGTTTGATTTGTCAACATGTTCTCAAATCTGTGATCAACGATTCAATGATTTATCGTAGTCGTATCTTGGTGTTATAAGAAACAATGTCCTAATGATGTAGCTCCAAAAGATAATGTGATATAATGAGCGCTAAGTGATCACTTGAGAAAGACGCTATATGCGTTGAAACGCGTTGTGGCTAGAGGGATCTATTTGTCGATTAAAGCTGAAAGGTAAACTATTCACTGGCCGAGTCCTTGTGTGTACCTTAGCGCTCATTATATCACATTATCTTTTGGAGCTACATATACTTTCTTCCCGGCTGGGAAGTGTGACAGCCAGCAGCTCTGGGCCGCAAGACCTTGACAGACATCATTACACCACTCCCTTGGAACAGTTACTTGCAGAGAGAGAGATACGGAGGGCACGTGCAGGTTCCATCCCGCCGCTCATATTCAACTAGGAGAGCCCAGCAGCACGAGCGTTTAATCCAGTTGTGCGGACTTGCACAACTCGAGAAGGTGAGCGGAGGGGTTAATAAACCGACCCCATGTATTGATCCATAACAGTTTGGCGCAAACGATTTTGATTTTTTCCCCCTAATGTCCTAATGATGTCGTTTCAACGACTCCAAACCCGTGAAGTTTCAGCGATATCGTTCATGATATCGTACCGTGTAACGGGGCCTTTAGAACAATCAGATGCACACTCCTTTTTGATTTTTTGGAATGTAAAAAGTAATTGATAAGAACCAGCAACTATCATAGTATTTAACTACACACTTGGCCACAACTCATGGGAGCAGGTCCACACAAGGGACACAATTAATGACAGAACTTCGACGGTACCTTACACCAAAGAAGTCATCTATTGAATTTAGATCCAGTGATAGCAACTCTGATTTTCTACCATACCTCCTAGCAGGGCCGGCGTCAGCACCCGGCGTACCCGGGCAAGTGCCGGGGCCCGACGGCTTGGAGGGGGCCCACCGGGCCCCTGAGGGCTAGGGTCACACTTGTGTTGTGACCCTAGCCTGACGCAAGTATTGTCTGCTGCAGCGCAGAGCGTTTAACGCTATGCGCTGCCAGCAACTGAGCCCATAGAAAGCCGATGTTTACATTGACAACCAATGGTTGTCAAGGTAAACGTCGGGTTTCTATGGGCTGCCTCCAGCGCATAGCAGCGTTGCAACATACAATACTTGCATAAGGCTAGGGTCACAATGCAAGTGTGACCCTAACCTCAGGGGCCCCTGAGCACTGCCACCACAGCCAGAGCCATATCCAGGGGGCAGCTGGGGGGTCATTTTCAGGCTCCTGCAGGCTGCAGCACCGGAGGGTCTCCCTCCTCCCCCCTCCACGGGAGCCGACAGAGCTGCACACTCTGTGCTAGTGTGCTTACAGGACCTGTGATGATGTCAATGGATGGGGAGGAGTCAGGGATCACATGATCAGCTCCTCAGTGTATCCAGGACTGTGCTGGCCAGCATGAATGATGCTCAAATAAGGTGAAGTTTGTGTGTGGTCAGGAGGCATTTACAGTGTGAATGTAGCAGAGGTGAGTGTGTACTAGGTGTATGGCAATTAGGTGAAGGTTATGTGTGGGGTCAGGAGGGATTTACAGTGTGAATGTAGCAGAGGTGAGTGTGTACTAGGTGTATGGCAATTAGGTGAAGGTTATGTGTGGGGTCAGGAGGGATTTACAGTGTGAATGTAGCAGAGGCGAGTGTGTACTAGGTGTACGGAGCAGAGCCAAGTGTGTACGAGGTGTACGGAGCGGGGCCGTGTGTGTACGAGGTGTACGGAGAAGAGCCGTGTGTGTATGAGGTGTACGGAGCAGAGCCGAGTGTGTATGAGGTGTACGGAGCAGAGCTGTGTGTGTACAAGGTGTACGGAGCGGAGCCGTGTGTGTACGAGGTGTACGGAGCAGAGCCGTGTGTGTACGAGGTGTGCGGATCAGAGCCGTGTGTGTACAAGGTGTACGGAGCGGAGCCGTGTGTGTACGAGGTGTACGGAGCGGAGCCGTGTGTGTACAAGGTGTACGGATCAGAGCCGAGTGTGTACGAGGTGTACGGAGCAGAGCCGTGTGTGTACGAGGTGTACGGATCAGAGCCGTGTGTGTACGAGGTGTACGGAGCAGAGCCGTGTGTGTACGAGGTGTACGGAGCAGAGCCGTGTGTGTATGAGGTGTACGAAGCAGAGCCGCGTGTGTACGAAGTATGTGTACCAGTGGTAGCCCCCCGCGGATTCCGCTCCTATAGTCTCAGCCGCCTTTGCCAGCAGCATTCTTCTCCAGAGTCTCTTCTGCCGCTGTCTGCATTCTGCAGCTCAGCATGGAGGGGCACGATGTTGTCATCACTGTGCTGATATGTGCAGAGCGACCGGAGGAGACCGGAGCGGCAAGAAGAAAGGTGAGGAGAAAGAGAGATCCGGACGGCCAGACACTCCGCTTGGCTGCGGTGCCACCATATGGCAGTGCGGCTCCATTGAGCTGCTTGCATTATTTGTGTGCTTCAGGATGCTTGTGTATATACCAAGCATCCTCAGACGCACAAAAATGCAACATTTTGCATTTGAAGGGTATTTTTAAAAGGCGCAAGGGAACGCAAACGCATTTTAGCCCTAACAACGTGTAATATACTCACTGTCAGAAACAGCTCTTGCCGGTTTTGCAGTCACTGTTCCTGTAAGGCTGCCTTCACATAGGAGTTTTTTTAAAAATGTGGCAGTTGCGGTAAAAAAAACCCCGCATCTGCCGCATTTTCCGTCTAGCGGCTGCACTTGCTGCACGTTTGCGGCAAGCCCCATGCATTGGCTATGGGGCTTGCGGTAAGTGTGCGGCAATATATATATATATATAGTCCGCGATATGTACTTAAAGGGGGCCCACTGAGACCTTTTCGCCCGGGGCCCACAGAAACCTGGAGCCGGCCCTGCCTCCTAGTACCTTGTCTCCTATTGGAATATCTTAACCTAAAAAACTTGCAACTATTGTGATCAATGGCTATTAGCTTGACCAAAGTGTGTTAAAAACTATGAAAGTTGCCGGTTCTTATCAATGATATTTACTTTTAGTCTTCAAAAAAATCAAAAAGGAGTGTGAATCTAATTGACCTGAGACTTTAACTGCTGGTTTCCTAAACCAATCCCCTCACCTCTACCTCCACAGCTCCATGCTTCTGTGTGCACGCCAATTACTAACCTAAGATCAGATGTAGGCATATAGACGAACAAGACGGTTGGTAAACCATGACTTTACTCACTGGGATCAGTGACTGACAGAAGTCAGTGTGTGGATGCTGTCATATGTGCAGGTGTATCCATGAACAAGATAGTCCATATACCATGTGTGTACTGCCCAGGATCCATGAAGAGAGGCTTAGATACTTCCCTACAATATTTCTAGAGAGGAGAGGTATCTAAACAGACTGAAACACTGTGTTATGTTTATGTTACTGTAAAGCTGAAGAAAGGCTCATCTTACATTAAATTCTGGAGTTTGGTTTACGATGTTTTCAATAAATCATATGAACTTTTAAATGAGACGTGTATCTGTCACTACCTTGGTTTCCAGCAATTGAGTGAGTAACCCCATTTTATAGTGTGAGCTTAGTGCATAATGTAACTATATAGGTACAAATTGTCAACATTTTCCAATTAAAGGGGTTGTCTGCTACTAGAACAACCCCTTCCTATCACCTGTGTTTGGCCCTACTAAATTAAAAAATGTATAATCACCTTCAGTGCTGGTGAGGTTCCAGCAGTGTCGGCACTCTTGTTCTTGGGCTTACATGAGGTTGTGACATCATGTAACCTCTGTGACCAATCACATCCAGATTATCTCTCTCCACCTTCAGATGTATGTGTGCGTCACAGGAAGTAAGAGCTGTGGCTGTCACTAACTCCCTGTTGATTGTTCATATGTGATCACCAATTCCGCTATGCACAGATGAGAGGTGAGTAAAAGCTTTTTTATTTTAATGGGGCCAAACATTGGAAATGAGAAGGGGTCGTCCTAATAGTGGAAAAACCCTTTAGTGTAGAAAAAGCTTTACTATACTCATAAAATAATGAATACAAAGACAAAAGGGGAGACAAAGAGGCGTAAATCGGTCTAATCATTTTACGGATAAGGTTGTACCATCATAAGTGTATTTGCTCACCTGATCCAGTTGTGTTTCCCCACAAATGGTTAAATAGCTCAGACAACTGCTTCTGGATCCGCACTCCCACGTAACAGTGGTGATGTATCCAAAAAAAAGACCAGAGAGAGATCGTGTGCTTCAGTGATCCGAACTGCCGTCCCACCGTACCCGAACAAATGCTAGGGAAGCCAAGAGTATGCAAGCTGCTTCTTTATTCCATCAGTATTTCCATCCAACGTGTTTCGTTACAGACCTTGAGCATATCCCTGAAGAAGGTACAAGGTCTGTACCGAACGCGTTGGATGGAAATACTGATGGAATAAAGAAGCAGTTTGCATACTCTTGGCTTCCATGGCATTTGTTCGGGTACGGTGGGACGGTAGCGCGGATCACTGAAGCACGATCTCTCTCTGGTATTTTTCTTGCATAAAATAATGTGTCCATATCTTTTTTCTTGCTCGCTCTCATTTTCTTGGGTGGTCAATTGTCCTGGCAGTTATCTAATTTATAAAGCTGAATGTGTGTGTGTAAGTGTGTATATCCGGGATTGGCATCTACACCGTCGCAACTACAGCCACAAAATTTTGCACAGTCACACAGCTGGACCCCGAGAGCGTCATAGGCTATGTTGTGAGGCGAAATTTTTTTACCCTGCGCGTTCCAGTTCACCAAACAATTTTGCCCCTATCTACATAATGGGGAAAAAGTGAATGGAAAAGTGTTGGAGGAAAATCGACAGCTGTCAGCTATAGCCACAAAATTTTGCACAGTCACACATCTGGATTCCGGGAGCATCATATGCTATGTTGTGAGGTGAAATTTTAACCCCACACATTCCAATTCACCAAACTATTTTGCCCCATCTACATAATGGGGAAAAAGTGACAGTTACCAGTTGACAGTTGTGAATGAGAGGGGCTTAATGATAGCGCCAAAGACTAACAGCACATACCAGCATATAGTCACTAAGGTGGGGCCCCAACATGAGATATTCACCACGCACAGGGACATGTATACACACCACACGCACACAAAGAGTCACAGCAAGTGTATAGTCGCTAAGGTGCAGCCCCAATATTGGATACTCACCACGCACCCGAACAAACACACACACCACAAAAAGACACACACAACACAGAGACACACACACACCCACGGGGACACACACACCCTATAGCGACACATGCACCACCCCACAGGTACACACACCACAAAGAGACACACACAACACAGACACAGACACCACACAGACCTCCCCCACAGGGGCACACACACATAGCCACCCTATAGGGACACATGCTCTCACCCCACAGGGACACACACACACCACAAAGAGACACACACACCACACAGACCCCCCCCACAGGGACACACACACATACACACCCTATAGGGACACATGCACTCACCCCACAGGGATACACACACACCACAAAGAGACACCCACAACACAGATACACACACACACACCACACAGACCCCCCCACAGGGACACACACACATACACCACATACACACCCTATAGGGACACATGCACTCACCCCACAGGGACTCACACAAAGCACAAAGAGACACACAGAACAGAGACACACACCACACAGACCTCCCCACAGGGACACACACACATACACACCCTATAGGGACAGGACACATGCACTCACCCCACAGGGACACACACATACACACACCCCAGGGACATCAACACCACACAGACAGACACAGATGTGCACAAATCACCTCACACAACTCGCCTCATACGTGTGCTATCTTTAATTTCCAAATATAAACATCTGATTAAAAACAGCCAATGTGCAACACATGTGCCATATAGGGAATTAAGGCAGATGTCAGTCACATGAGCTGTCTATTATGTGTATGTGTGAGGTAACATATACTGCCTGGCCAGAGGGAGTGTTTACTGTTGGCTGGAGATTTATTAGGCTGTCTATAGCCATCAATCACAGCTCAGCTTCTATTTTCCTACAGGTCATTAATATGACATATTCAAATTCTATTTTGTTATAGCTAACATCAGTTATTTATTAACCCGGGCGTAGCCGGGTACTACAGCTAGTACTTTTATAAAAGCTTAAACTATAATTCTGACATGAATTGTCAAAGTAGTCACAGCATCTTTATAGATCTAGTTAATACTACATACAGTTAGCATTGTGAAATTTGGTGAGAGATCAGCTTTACAGGGAAACTACCAGAAAATTTATGCAAACTATGAATAGCATGAATCAGACGATGGCAATGTTAATGCATCTTTGTGTGTTTCTCTCTGCTTCTGTGCTACTGTGCTAAATAGAAAATATGATTTTAAAAGTCGGCAAGGACCATGTGTCTCAGATGATTAGTCCATTGAAGGTTGTCAGCAGTTTGACCCCTCTAAAAATCCCCTTAACTGACATGACTCTTCTATGTATGTTTATATCGTGAGCAGAGATGGGCAAACCTGCAGATGTCCATTACCTGAGCTGTCCTTAGGTGAAATCAGTGAGTCACCGCTTACCTTGATCCAGCTCGTGGCTCATTGATTTATTGTTCAGTGACTGCAGAGACAGGTCACACTGAGGTCACCTGAGGACACCATTGCCATAGTAACTGCTAGCTAGTTTCAATCTTCTGATTGCTTGTACTGTACAGAGTAGTGCATCAGCACTGCTCTGTACAGAAAAATTATGACTTCATAGGAAGGCCAGCTCATAGCCGGTGTTAACAGGGAGTTTGTCATGAAAGACACAGTAGCAAGACCCTGGCTTTCATGACAAAGCATTGGTTCCATGTGATCATTTCATGGTTCTGGTAAAACAAGTATCATTGGAGAAAACCGGGCGCCACTCAGTAAGCCACTCATGTTAACACCTGTACAGGCTCCTCACTTTAGTCCTTTGAGAGACGACTGGGCAACTGTGTTGCATGTCCAAAGATCCACATTATGATTATATGAAGGTAGTAAGGGACAGCCCTCACCAGTCTTTGAAGTGCAGATTTTATTGAAGTTGCGCATTACTGCGGTGTAGGGAGGGGGAGCAGAGGTACCGAACTACAGCTTGCTGTTTTGTGCGCTATACACTACAGGAACCGTGGAAGTGCATAGCACACAAAACTGTAAGCCGTAGTGCAGCACCTCTGCTCCTCCTCCCTGCACTGCTGTAACCCGCAAATTCAATAAAATCTGTACTTGAAAGACTACTTTCGTATATTTCATGGTTCTGCCAATGGGAATGAGGAATGATGCGCTCCCACGGTCACAAGTTGAATCCAACTGTCAGAGACTGACAGCGATATTTAACTAGTTAACAGCAGAGGGCGGATCTCCGACCTACCCGTAACTGTAAAGGTACTGTCACACGCCACAATCTCGCCAGATGATGTGTGGCGATATGACGTGCGCGCTCACGTTTTTCGTGCCCACCTCAGATCGCTGATGACGGCATCACACGCTGCAATATTGCACTGAAGCTAAGGCGATGTGTCGCTACGGAAATCGCCTCACCTACAGCAGAAGCAATCTTGCCTCATTCCATCGCCGCGTCACACGCCGCAATTGGAAAGGCAATGTGGACGTACATGTTCAGCGTAGCGAGGAGATAGGCGTGCCACAGTGGTTTACACTGCACCCCATGCACGCTCATTGGACAACACAATGCATTACGATTGGTCAGCCTGCTCTGGAAGGCTGGCTAATACATGACGCAATTGTCCATCAGAGTTTGTCACAAATACATGGTCGTGTCATCAATTGTGGCTCCTGCAACACACACACTGGCCCATGGCACACATCTACGATGTGTAGCCCAACATCTGAGCTGTCATGTGTGGCACTATACTCTACACAGCGCAACTTATTGCACGTGGACAACATAGCTTGCGCTATTCAATGGCGCACTTAATTGCACTGAGTTTGCGGACGGTTGTGTTGCAGAAGATGTGTGTGGTGCAGAATGGACAGCTCTTCAAATATGGCGCGGTGTCAACTGACAGCCAATGGGAAAACAGTAGCCCACACCAATCATCTCAGACGGGGCGCGGACAACAGGACACTGAGGCACGCCTACCGGAAATCACAGAAATCGCTCTTTCCATTACTATCGCCCTGTCACACGCTAAAACACAAAAAAATTGCCTTGGTCGATATTGCCTGATTGCTGAGCACTGTTCAGCAATCAGGCGACAGGAGATGGGCGATATATAGCGGTGAAATCACCCAATCACACGCCGCCACCGTGAGGCAATTTCGCGTAAACCAGGGTGGCATGCCTATCTCCTCGCCGCGCTGAACATGTACGCCCACATTGCCTTTGCAATTGCGGTGTGTGATGTGGCGATGGAATGAGGCAAGATTGCTTCCGCTGTAGGTGAGGCGATTTCCAGAGTGACGCATCGCCTTAGCTTCAGGGCAATATTGCGGCGTTTGACGCCGCCATCGCCGATCTGAGGCGTGCACGAAAAACGTGAGTGCGCATGTCATATCGCCACACATTGCCTGGCGAGATTGTGACGTGTGACGGTACCTTTAGAGGCACATGTTGGCTGATCAGATCAGCAAACATATGCAAGGGAAAGATGCTGTCTTTGTGTGTAAGCCCATATAAAAGCAAAGGACATGACCTTGGATGTAAATATACATCAAAGTTTGTGAATGGGTTAAAGATATCATTCCACAAATTTAGAAAGCTCTGTGGCAGACATAGGTTATTGCAAAAATGGAACACATGACCAACGTATCAGGGTATATGGTAGACCTTAAAATAGGGAACATACTGTACTCTTACTTTTGTACAGATTTTGTTCAAATGCATGCTGGGATTTTTAAAATGTATTTACATGCATTACACTACATTTTGTACCAATAGGACATGTGTAAAAAAGGCAAAAAAAAACCATTTCAGTAGAGAATAACTTGCTACTTAATCAAGTGTCCACTTCAAACTTAACAGGCACCTAGCATGTCCACAAATGCTATTATCCTGCAGCTATGGTGTTTATGTGCTGGTTATCTCCAAACAGCACCTTTGTTCTCGGGTGACCTCAGTTACTCTGCTCTTATCTGACCGCAGTTCGCGCCTCATTCATTCAGTATTACAGGGATAGGACACTTAGTTCTTCACCGCGGCCTCTGATGAAGCAAAGCTGAGAGTGCGTAGTGACTGGCAGAGGGAAGATGTCACAGAGGATCAAGGATGGGCATAAAGATGGAGTCCAGAAATGTCTTTGTGTCTTCATTTTTAATAAAAAAAAATTTCTATGCGTGTTTTGTCTTCTTTACTATTTATTTGAGAAGCTTGATGGTGAGGTCTGTCATTGGCCGACATTAAGAATCTCGGACTTAATGCCAGCTGGCAATTCAAAGCTGGATTTTTACCCCCTCTTAACCAGCATGCCACAACCTCTAGGGCAATTGAAAGAGCCGAGTAAAGCACCTTGAAATGGCAATACAATGAATGCACTATTTTCAGGGGTGGCTGTGAGTTGCCATTCTTTAGCGTGGGGGCTCTAAATTCACCCCACTGAGAATATCAACCCCCAGCTGCCTAGTTTTACGTTGGCTGTCAATTAAAAATAGGGAGAATCCCTACACATTTTTTTTTTGCCAGCCAAGGTAAAATTAGGTAGCTGGGGGTGGCAGCTCAAAGCTGTCCATTTTATCTGTGCTGAGACTGAAAAATACAGCTTATTCCTAAACATTTTTTTAATAATTTATTTATTTTACACACTATGATGGCAGGTTGGTTGTTATACACTAAAGTGTGTGACAACCAAGCACAGATATTGTCCAGATTGACTGGTAGGAGACTGGTAAGCATCGATCTAGCTATCCTAGCATCTATCTATCCTACCTATGCATTTATCTGATTTTCTATCTGTCTGTTTATCTATTCTAACTATCTTGTAGGCAAGTCCATGTAAAAATGGATGTTATAGACATACTTATGAAATGCGCATGACGTACTGAAGCTAGGTGTGGGAAAACCACACACTGCCATGTCATATGTATATCATATGGGGGTTACAACGCATAAAACTTGAATGACACTCTACTTTTCCAATATCCGCTTACAGGAAAGATATGCAGATATGGACGCATGCTTACACTAGTCATCTAACAATCATGTATATGTTTCTACATACATGGCTCCAATAATGCAGTCTGTGTCTGATTCATGCTACCTCTGTTCCGACTAGGATGAATCTCCTGCCATGTAACCTTTAGGTCTGCACATAAAAGAAAGGTGCAGTAGACTGGCAATGACACGGTTAAAAGATATTCCTTTACTTTAAGAAATAGTTCCTCGTATTTACAGGGTGCCCACACATTGTACAAACCTATGCTAAATGTCTTCCCTGTGTATTTCACCCCTACGAAGAATGCCACTGTTACACTTGACTTTCGTCATCCTAAAGTGTATAATTAAATACCTCATGAAATTCTTTAGGCTGTGCTTTGAATTCCTTTCATTTTGTTTTATTCTAAACACACACTGCGTAATCCATTAATGTACACTCCGAACATTGTCTTACAATACATTTTGTTCCATGTCTTCTTTTTCAAAGACACAACACTATATTTCCTTTTACTGTAGGTGGAAAATGTGGCGGCTAAAAATAAAACGGATAATTTACTGAACATTTACGTCTCATAATTTTCCATTTTTACTTCTTTGATTCGTTTGCGACACTAAGTGCTCATGAACACATTTTATTTTGTGCTTTATAATTGTTGAGTCAGACTTTAATCTATAGAAAGTCGATGCAGTGAACTGCAAAATGTTTATGAACAATCCAGAGGCAAAAGTCAGGGACCGATATTATAGTGAAGGCAATAAGTGATTATCATGTGTGGGATATGTGTGGACACACTAAGCACAGAAATAAAAGACATTCTGATCCAGAATTAGGCTGGGGTCACACTTGGAAGGCACAATCCATTAACCACATCCATTACCGGATCTGGTATTGGACTGTGCCTTCATACTTATTTTAATCTGTAAAATTGCAACCCTCATTCCGGATTTGAATGCATTAATGCATCCTGTTTTGGAATGAGGATTTTTGCAATTTTAAAAACAGCATCCGGATCCGGTACCGCAAAGTACATTTATGTACCTTGCGTTACTGGATCTGGTTACCATAGGGTCCCATGTTAAAAAAAAACAGATCAGGTTTTGCAGCCGGTCTGAAAAATGCAGCCTGCATGATTAGTACTGCAGGCTGCAAAACCGGACCCGGTAACTGGATTGCAAATAGTGCAATCCGGTTTTACAATGGAAGCCTTTGGGCTGCAGATCCGGATCCGATTTTAAGCATTTTTAATGCTCAAAACCTGATTCGGATGGATAAAAAAAACGCAGGTGTGACCCTAGTCTTAGTAAAGGATCTCTATACAGTTGTACGTAAATTTCTTAAAAAGCAACAATGTATTAACTCCTTTCACCAACCGGCGATTTTCCTTTTTTGCTCTTTTTTTCTTTCCTCTCCTTCTTCCAAAAGCCATAACTTTTTATTTTTCAATCAATATAGTTGTATAAGTGCTTGTTTTTTAATTAAACCATTTATTTTACCATATAGTGTACAGGAAAATGTGAAAAAAAATCCAAATGTGGTAAAATTGCAAAAAATGTGTGATTTCACAATAGTTTTTTTGGGGGGTTTTCATTTACCATATCCACTACATAGTAAAACACACCTGTCAGTATGATTCTCCAGGTCAGTATATATACAAAGATATCAAACATGTATTGTTCAGAATTCCCAGGGACAATGTGTGGTTTCGTCGGCACTGCCACAGTAAAACCTCGTAGTCGAAGGCTTCAAATCATACCACCTTTATTACATCAAACCAACGCGTTTCGGAGCCTGCTGTGCTCCATCCTTAGGGAGTGTATAAGGTTACAGACACTTTACATCTTATTTATATATACTAAAAAATTGGTATGCACCCTAGTCACATGATTATGACGTTCTGTAGGAGTGGACTGTTGACGTCAGGCTGTTGTAAAATATTTGGAAGAACACATCGGAATTGCACAAAGATATATACCACTTATATAAATACTATAAAAACATATCACTTGGATCATAAAAAACATATTTTCATATTAAACCAACTTTTTTCACTTTTTATTGTATTTACAGTCTCCTTAGGAGACTTTGAAGTTTCAATCTTCTGATTGCTTGTGCTGTACTGAGTAGGGCATAAGAAGCCTGCTCCAAAGCCAGGCAGTTGATGAGCTCATGAGAGGAGGTGGAGGAGGATGCTAGTGACGAGGTTAGGTTGTGGCTTCCTGGACAGCCACAACTCTGCCTCAGTGCAGAAGTCGTGGTGGCTCTGCAGGTCGCATGGGCGCTAATACTTGCCTAGCCAGGGCTTTTTTTCAGATCGCTAAGGATGTCCCAACTCATGTTATCTGCCAAATTTGTAAACAAAAACTGAGTAGAGGTAAAAAAAAATCTATAGTTTGAGTACTTCATGCCTGAACCGTCACATGGACATGAAGCATAAGTCACAGTGGGAAGCTCACTGTGCTACAATGCAGCCTAGCGGGCCAGGCCAACCACCGTCTGCCCCATCAAGTGCATCTGTGGGCTCTTCATCCTCTGTGACTGTGGAGACAGCGGTCAGACAGGTTTTCGGATGCAGAGCTTCCACCTCTTTACCAGCAACAGCCAGTGTGATTGACAGGTCATCAGCTGTTTTGGAATTGGAAACACCTGGTGGTGTTGAGTGCTGTCACACATCAATAGCACCACCTTTTCATGAATGCAACGTAATTGGTCCACCTGCACCTCTCTCACAGACCAGCAGTTTTTCTGATTCACCCTACTCAACCCTGTCTCAGCACAGCAGACCAGTTCCTCCTACCCTTGCCAAAGCTAAGAGATTGAATTTCACCATCTGCAAGCTGTTGGCTACAGAAATGCTGCCTTCCCATTTGGTGGAAACAGCGGATTTTCGAGACCTTATGGCCGTCGCAGTCCCCCAGTACCAGATGCCCAGTCGCCACTACTTCTCAAAGAAAGCTGTGCCTGCGCTACACCAGCATGTCGCACACAATCATGGCTTCCGTGAGAGACTCAGAGAGTAAGCATGGACAGGGGCGTTACATGTCGCTGACTGGGCACTGGGTGACTATGGTGATAGCAGGAGAAGGGGCTGCTCTACAAGTCTTGCAATCACCATGGGTTGCGCATCAAACCTCTGTATCTAGATGTTCCTGCACTGCATCTGCCTCCACCAACTCTTATAGGTCCTCCACCTGCGCCCAAAGCCTGTCTGGTAATGTGACCTGCGTTCAAACTGCTCAGAAGGAATCCAGCACACCTCCTTTCTATGATGGCAGCAGGTCTCAACGCCATCAGGCGGTATTTACATTAAAATGTCTGGGAAATGTGGGTCACACAGCTGAGGAGTTGTGGGCCGCTCTGGAGATCGAGTTTAATCAATGGTTGTCTGCACTGAACCTGCAGCTAGGGAAGGTCGTGTGCGACAATGTTGCAAACCTGGGTGTGGCCCTTTGCTGGGGTAAGGTGACACACGTGCCTTGCATGGCTCACATCTTGAGCCTAGTGGTACAGCAGTTTCTAGCCCAGTATCCCTGCCTAGATGCGCTTCTGCAGATGGCACGGTCGCTGTGTGCTCAAGTCCGCCGTTTGCATCCCACAGCTCAACGACTTGCATCTCTACAGAAGTCGTTCGGCCTGCTGATTCACCGACTGAAATGCGATGTGCCGACACAATGGAATTCAACTCTGCACATGTTGCAGCGCCTGTGGCAGCAGCGATGAGCCCTGGTGCAGTATGTTATGACATATAGCCAGGGCAATGCGATCCACAGGTGGGGCAAATCATGCTGCTGGAGTGGTCTCAGATCAAGGACCTCTGCACCCTTATGCACAGTTTTGAAATAACTACTAAGATGTTTAGCGCTGACTATGCCATTATCAGCATGACAATTCCAATCATTTACATGCTGGAGCATACTTTAACCGGTATTTGGAGTCAGGTGGTGGGCCAAGAGGAAGGGGAGGAAGTACAAGAGGAGGTGTATGCCAAATAGATAACAAGATCTCAAAGGTCCAGGCGGTCAGCAGCATCAAGGCGGCTGGCAAGGGAGGGTGGGCGAGAGGGATTAACGAGGGTTCATAGTAGCAGCCAAACTGTTGATGAAGATGCAGGAGCTGAGGAAGAAATGTAGTACGAAGAGACGATGGGCATGGAAGACTCAGCAGATGACGGAGATCTGGATTACATTTCTTTTGTGCGAGGTTAAGGGGAGAGGGCAGAGGAAGGAAGCGTGACTATTACCTCGCCGCCACCAACAAAACAAAGACTTGGTCCTCCTGAATGCGCAAGACACATGAGTGAGGATTGTTAGAATCCAAACTAATGCTAATTACTGGGTTGCCACACTCTTAGATCCCTGGTACAAGAGTAAATTTGGCTAAATGATTCCTGCCCTGGGAAGGGATTCATGCATGAAGGAGTATCAACAGAAACTTTTACGTAATCTTAGATCTACTTTTCCCCAAGATACCAGTGGAGCACATAGTGAATATCGCAATTCTGGGAACGTCGAGTCGTCATCATCACTTAAACGTTAACAGTAACAATCTATCTAGTAACAGCAATTTTGTGGAATCGTTTAGCCAATTTTTTACTCCATCCGATGCAACGCCAAAAGTCTGACACATAGTGAACGCCTGGAGAGGATGGTACAGGAGTATCTACAGCTCAATATCGATGCCATGACTGGGCAACTAGACCCTTGTTCATTTTGGGCTTCCAAATTGGAAAAATGGCCTGAGCTTGCCACTCATGCTTTGGAGATTTTGTAGTGCCCCGCAGCCAGCGTTCTCTCTAAACGTGTCTTCAGTGTTGCTGGTAGTGTGCTGATGGATAAGCGCACACGTCTATCCAATGACAGTGTAGACAGACTAATGTTTATCAAAATGAACAAGTCATGGACTTTGCCACTCCTGTGTCAGCCTGGGGAGACTGAACGGTTGTGTACTTTAAAATGTGCTGTATGAAACTGCACATTTCCATATTTCTACTCTGGGGCAATTGATGCCACTTAAGTGGTAGCTGTTCCTGATTTTATAAAAAAAAATTGGAGACTGTTGTTGGGGTCTCCTTGCTGTTTGTTGCTTGACTTGAGTAGGGCCCTCAAAGCTCAATACCTATCCATGACACTCCTGCCCCTGTTTCTGAATATTCAACCTTTTTGTCAATCGAACCAGTGATGAACAAATTAGCTGTATTCACATCCACCATTTTTGGGTGCTTAAAAGCATTGTTTGGTCAATCTCCCCTGTCCACTTGGCCTAATCAAGTTCCTGACCTACCTCATTAGTTCTTCTTATAGAAATCCACGTAACTAATAGTGGTCCCATCTGTGTGTAGAAGGGCATAAATTTGATGGGAATGCTTGCACAAGCTTTGAGTTTATCCAGCATACTAGGCCCAAACATGTCTCTGAAATACTTCTCCATTATTTCCTTTAGGACTCCACAAAACTAATGGTGGTCCCACCTCTGTATAGCAGGACATATCATTGATGGGAACGCATGCATTAGCTTTGATTTTATGTGGCCCTCTAGGCCCAAACAGGTCTCTGACCAACCTCCCCATTATTTCATGTAGTACTCCACAAAACTAATGGTGGTCCCACCTGTGTGTGGCAGAGCATATGATTGATGGGAACGCTTGCATGAGCTTTGAGTTTATCCGGCATACTAGGCACAAACAGGTCTCTGACCTACCTCTCCATTATTTCATGTAGTACTCCACAAAACTAATGGTGGCTCCAACTGTGTGTGGCAGAGCATATCATTGATGGGAACGCTGGCATGAGCTTTGAATTTATGTGGCCCTCTAGGCCCAAACAGGTCTCTGACCTACCTCTCCATTATTTCCTCTAGTACTCCACAAAACTAATGGTAGTCCCATCTGTGTATAGCAGGGCATATCATTAATGGGAACGCTTGCATGAGCTTTGACTTTGTGTCCCTCTAGGCCCAAACAAGTCTCTGACCAACCTCTCCATAATTTCATGTAGTTCTCCACAAAACTAATGGTAGTCTCATCTGTGTGTGGTGGTGCATATCATTGATGGGAACGCTTGCACGAGCTTTGAGTTTATCCGGCCTACCAGGCCCAAATAGGCCTCTGACCTATCTCTCCATTATTTCATATAGTACTCCACAAAACTAATGGTAGTCCCATCTTTGTGTGGTGGTGCATATCATTGATGGGAGCACTTGCATGAGCTTTGAGTTTATCTGGCCTAATAGGCCCGAACAGTTCTCTTACCTTCCTATTATTTCCTGTAATATTTCACGAAACTGATGGTGGTCTCACCTGTGTGTGGCAAGGCATAACATTGACGGGAGCGCTTGCATAAGCTTCGAGGGGATACAGCCCACTAGGCATATTCAGGTCACTGACCTACCTCTCTACTTTTTACTGTATTACTCCACAAAACTTATAGATGCTGAGCAATGTTTAACCTTAAAATGCTAAGCCAGGGCCTGTTCCAGACCCTGTGCCATACATGCAGACTGGGCCATTCAGCAATTTTTGGTCTGGGACAATTGATGCCATTTTGCTGTTTGTGTGACCCTTTGGAAAGAGTGTGGATTCTTGTTGGAGTCCCCTTGCTATGTTTTACATGATTTAAGAAGGGTGTGACATGCCCATACCTGTGTCTCATTCTCCTTTTACTCTTCCACCTTTTTTTACTTAATGTAGAAAACTAGTGCCACTTAGCCTGTGACTATTTGTACTGTGTTTGGATTGTTGTCACTTTTCCTGGTGTTTGTTGTGTATTCTGAGTAGTTTGGCAGCGTTTGGAGACCTTTGAAGGTGCTTTCTATGTGTTTGCTGTAGCCTGCCATTGATTTCAGTGGGGTTCAACTGATTCGACGAACATTCGACGAGCAAATCACTAATTCAACGAATCAAGCCAAATTTAAACATTGAGGTGGTGGCTCATCACTTAGTGATTTCCCCTATTTCTGTCATTTAGGATACTCATGTGAACACCAGCTGTCATTCAGCATTCAAAGAAGATGGTGATTTCTGCTGTACTAATAAATTAAAATGTTTTTAAACAATGAAAAAAACCCACATAAGTTCAAATCACACCCCTTTTGCCACATTAAAAATAAAAAAATACACATTAGGTATTGCCATTTTCTGAAGTGTGTGATCTATCAAAATATAAAATATATAAATTAGATTGATAAACAGCATAAAGAAAAATGCCAGAATTACATGTGTATGGACGCGTCAACATTGCGATAAAATACAATAGGAGGTGATCAAAACATTACATCTATTCCAAAATGGTATCAGTATAAACATCCAATCAGGGCACAAAAAATAAGCCGTCCCACAGCCTCGGATCCTGAAAAGTGGGAATGTTAATGGCCGCTTTACACGTCCCAACATCGTTTCAATATTGCATACAACGGCACGGGAGTGCACACTTTTTGGGCAGAAATCCAAGATCGCATAGGAGCTGTCATACAGGGAGATATCGGCAGGCAACACAACTGCGATGTCTACGCCCCCTTGTACACGCGAAGCAGGGAACGAACATTTAACATGGGAGAGAATAGGGGAAGTTGTTCTCCAAATCGTTGTTGGGCCGTCACACAGCACGATCCTGCCAGATCGTCCATCCAATATCGGGCAGTTGGAGAGGCTGCTCATTTCTCCCCCGATATCGTTTTGGTGTCGTTCTTGCATCGAATTGTACAATCACACCACACAACGCACGAACGATATCGGGGCCAACGCACGAACCACGTGACTTTTTATCGAAGGTGGACGACGATATCGGGATGTGTAAAGCGGCCATAAGGGTATCGGAAAATAGCGACAAAAAGCAGCATTTTTTGGGGTAAAATTTTTCAAATGTTTTATCACTTCATTTAAATAATGTAAAAAATGTATACGTTTAGTATCTGCGTATTCATACTGACTTAGAGAATCCTAATCATATTGGTAGGTCAATTTTATCATATATTGAACATGGTAAATAAAAAAACAAAAAAAACAATTGCACTTGGATTTTTTTTTCCCTTTTTTCCAGGAGATTATGAGGCAGAATGAATGGTCTCATTCAAAAGTACAACTTATCTCACAAAAACACACCCTCATTGAAGGAAAAATAAAAAAGTTATGGCTCTTGGAGGGAGAAGAGGAAAAAACAAAAGGATGAAAACAGAAAATTGCAGGGCCACTTAGGGGTTAAATTTAGAATATACACAATTGCTAATACAGCTAACCAAGTAAGATAAAAAAAAGCAAGTCTTAAATAAGTCATTGTCAAGTCCAATTCCAATAATAGTGATTAGCAGTTAAGTAGGCTGATAGATTTTACATGTTGTTTCTGTCGTCTTTAAGACTTGACCACCCAGCCTGCTTCATTCTTGTCTGTGCTTCATCAGCACATATGTCCTTCACGGAGGAGGCATAAGATTTCCTTTTACATTGATTTTGGAACAACAACCTCATGTCACTTAATTAACAAATCATTCTATTTAAGGTGTAAATAGCCTGCAAGCTATTTCCTCACCACTTCTGGCCAATCTTGGACACTTTGTATCCCTCTTCTGTAAATGTATTCTAAAATCAATTCATATGTAGTATGTCCTTGTAATTTTGGGCTGTTGTTGGTTCAATTTTCTTTGTGATATTGGTCTGGAAGCCATTAAATTCTTCATATAATCTTTCACATCCTTTTTTAGATCATACAGAATTATATATATGGCAGGGCATCTGGAAACTGCATATACAATGATAAGCTTTTATTATAATTCATTGAAGTTGGTGCTTTGTTCAAACAATATGTGGACTGCATAAAAAGAAATACCCTAAAATAATATTCATAGCTGACATTGAAGTTGTTGTCCCATGACAACCACTTATTATTGAGTTTTCTAACCAGTCCTATGACAAACAGTTATAACCTGCCAATCAGATAATAGGCTGCCCACCATTCATGTCCCAAGTTTTCATAAAGCCTAGTGATAAATAAAATTAAATTGTTGCATTAACATATTTAAAAAAAACACTGCTCACTTTGGAAGTTGGCTGGTGTTGACTAGAGATGAGCGAACTTTGATCGAACATGTTTGCCAATTTCAAATTCAGCACGAACATGGCTGATTTGGTTTGGTTATTGTAAACTTGAAAACCTTCCCCAAAGTCAGCCAATCTAGATAAGTTTAGGAAAAAGTTTGACATTTAAAATGACCCTAAAGCTTTACCTGTTTACTTGGGGACAAAAGGCTAGTTGAAAGACCCATTGGCTGAATACTACACCTAACCTACAGTATGGAGTGTCCCCAGCCTTTGGGTCTACTGGCTTGTGTTAGGCTATATCATTTTGGGGAACTTTTTGGAATTTTTTTAAGCTTCTTGGAGTTTGCAGGTGTTTTCACACCTACAGGGTTTGGATTTTGGAAACTGTGCCAGATGTGGCAGCAGCTGGGAAGTCCGAGAAGTTTACAATGTCCTTAAAACATTAGTTTAAGAAAGATTAATATTTTTAAGGGAATTTTTTATGAATATAGTTTTTTATTATTATTATTTTTTTTTTTTATTGGAGAGCAAACCTTTATTATTGCAAAGGGTCACCAGCATGCCAGGCCATCTGTTCTACACTTATGTGAAAGCAATATATAAAAAATATCATATAGACATTATATGCTTCACATCCATGATCTTATAGGTCTGCTCATACTGATGAAGCCCCATAGTATGGCTATTGCTTCTTAAAAATGTGCAGTCACTATTTCATGTAATAAAAATCATAATACTGCTACTAATATTATGTATTCATTTATATAGCACTATTAATTCCATAGCGCTTTTCATACATTTGCACCACCGTCCCCATTGGTGCTCATATGTTATGTATAATGCATGTTCCAGTTGTACTCCTGGCATTCCTGCAATGCCCACTGCCCAGTAGTCTTATTCAGCATTCCAGATAAATTGGCAAGAGACAGGCTCCTTCAGAAAAGCAAACAAAACATACCCAGAGCCGTGGCACTTTAACAGCACCTCCAACCATCTTACCTCTGTCTGTGCTCCCAGTGACATGCAGGTACGCTGTCTGAATTCCTCACTGTAGTCATTTCTTCGTGGATCACCTGCAAAGCATAACTGACCTTGACTTAGAACGATATAGTCTACCTAACCACCCGGTGAGAGAAGTTGGCAAACCAGACCCAGAGTGTCATTATGGAGAGAAGAGAGTGAGTGAGACCTATGCCAGGTGAAGCTCCACTACAGTACCCAATTTGGGCATCATCTGTAATGAGGTGCAGATCCAATCCTGGGTGCTAATGCAAGCCAAGGACCGAGGAGCAATTCCCAGCAGTCAGGTGACTTTTATTCTATGGCATCCGGGACCAGGAGCACCACATGTCAGACTGCAGAGGATCTGGCAGTATGTCTGCTACATTCCAGCTGCAGCCGGTGTCACAGTCTCAGCTACTGGATCCTATTCCTCATGACCACCAGGACCAGGCCCTTTATGGGGAGCCCGAGATAGAGGAGAACCTAGAAGGCAATGTTTTTCAGCTGTGTGGATCACCCTCACCGCCTCTTATCTTTTTTACACAAGATAAAAAGGTCCAAAATCAGAATTGCTCACCTGATAAGGTTGTGTCAAACACAACCAGCTTGATCGCTCAGAAATGCAGCTGCTGTTGTGACCGTACCTCCACAGGTTACTGCGGTTATCAATCAACATCCCAGAGGAAGGAGCTCGGTATGTGGCTCTGAAACGCGTCAGATAATAAACCAAGTCATCACTTTGATCCAGACATCCCGTTGTCTCTGGTGTCCTTTTGATTCGTCAGCAGTGCGGACCTTGAGGCACTTTGTTCAGAAGATTGTGTCTGACTAGTGGGAATGGCTGTCTTCTTTCTATGGCCTTGCTCCATACACTTGTATAGAGCCAGGCCACGTGCACTAGTCAGGGACTGTGGTCAGGAACATGCATACCGCATTACTGCAGTCCATTCCCGGTTTAGACACCATGAATCTTTGCACCGCACATTGTGGCAGCTTGGAGGATTGATAAGTCTGTAGTCACATGGAATGACTGCAGAAGTATCAGTGTAGACTGGAAAACCCCTTTAAGGTGAAAGCAGGCATGGTAGCAAAGAGGTTAAGCATTTTGTTTTGTTTAAAGTGACAGTAACTTTCTTGCTTATTTTGCCTCAAAGTGAGAAAAAAATTGTTTAGTTTTGCACCAAAGTGTCCTCGACTTTCCATCCAGTGTGAGCCCTCATAGTGCTGACTCAATGTGTTAACATATTTCTGTATGGGGTCCATTGTATGTGAAATAACAAGAAAAATATAAATTAGAAAAGACGAGTTTATTACGTGAATGTTTGATAAAACATAGAATGCTTTATGATGATAGGACGATAAGCCACATTACCAAATTGGCATTGAATCCAATTTGTATATTCTGTCCTTTCTTAATTCACATGTCCTTTTTTGTTTGCAATTCATCAAATTAATGTGCCATCTGTTGCATACAGTGTGGCATAATAACAATCGTGAAAGGCAAGCGTGCTGTCATTATATAGGGTATATGTTTGATGAACCCTCCGGCAATGGGTCATACTCACTGAGGTGTGACAGTACCAATTAACTAATAAATGAATTTGCTAGCCATTTTGCTGAATTTGCATGTTACTTAATATGTGTGAAATCATCTAGACAACACCATCAGTGCATGGACAGTAAGCAGACCACATTGTTAATGGGAAGATCAAGTAGTTCATATTATACTATCACATAGTTGTTCGCCAGTCAAACATCTGTCTGTTAGAAACAATAGTGGAAAGTCTTACAGAAAGAAAGGAAAGATTCCATTACCTCATTCATCACCCGTTCTTAAAAATAGTGCCACAATATTTCATATAGCAAGTATAAATGCTTCCACCTCAGGCTAGTCCGTCATTGTTCACATTGCCAGATAAAATGATTCAAAACACACAATTGTTTTACATCAAATTACACTGAAGTTGATTTAATTATCTCTGGTATCTCCTGGCTCAAACTATAAAAGGGTTTTGGGAATCTTAGTTTTATCATTTAGAACTTTAAATTATAAAAAAAAAACGAATGTTCAAATAGCAACACACGAAGAATTGACAATTCCAAAAACAAAGTCCCAGGAGTATGGCCAATAGTAGAAATGTATTAAAATCTTTATTACATCATATTAAATATACAATGAAAAACAATAAAAAACAGAGAAGTTATACCATGAAGAACTGAGCAGCGGCAACATAAGACAAAGTGGCGTTGTGCTTCTCAAGATCCAATTACAGTAATTGTAATAATTGACGGGAGTCATTTCAATATGCCATTAATGTATTTGATAAGACAATTACATTGTGGACAGTGTATTGTTAACATACCCATAAGTTTAAATTATTCTATTAAAGATATTAATATTGATAATGTTTTATCTATTTGTCGTAATAAGCATTTACAATTGATCTACCAAATATTTTGTGCAAACCTGTAACTCTTAAAAAAGTGTGCATCTTAATCCAGTTTTTAAAAAGTTCAAGACAAGCAGAAACACTGCTGGCCCTAGTAAATCTCTTCTATTGTCTCTGCTGACATGTCTTCTCCAGGTCTCACAGCTAATTTTTGTAAAACTGAATTTTGATTGCAGTCACATTCTTATCTGCCTAAAGGTACGGTTACACGGCATGACATTGAAACGATGTCGGCAACAATTTCACGAGAGTGCGGTCGTTTCCGACATCGTTTTGACATGGTTGGTGAGATGTCACACGTGTAGATATCGTGGACGACTAACCAACGATGTAGTGAGCTGGTATCGTTCGCATAACCCAGCGAACGATCCCTGCTCATTGCTGTGAATGGGCGAAGTCGTAAACAGCATCGTTATCGTGGTGTCACACACAATGATATAGCAGGTTGGCTGATCGCTGATCGTATGGTTTGAGAACATGTTCTCAAATCTGCGATCCCCGATCCAATGATTTATCGCTACAACATCGCAGAGTCACACACAACTCTGAACGACTCCAAACCCATGAAGTCTGGGCGATATCGTTAAGGATATTGTGCCATGTAATTGGGCCTTAAGCCTGATGTTCCTATTTCTGTGTGTAGGCATCTGGTCTAATGTCTTGAAGATGTACTTGACTCAAATCAACCTTTTGTTTTCCTCACATTTAGTCTATTGTCTACCTTACCCAACTAAAAAACATTTTTTTGAATCATACCTTACCACTGATTATTTCTTGCCTTCAGTATCTAACAGACTACAACCGTTTACCATTAATGTGGCAGTCAGGCATATTTTTTTCATGTTGCAGTTATGCTAACATCACTGTTGTCAGATACTCATTACTCTCAGCATCCAATTGTTTCTAAATTAAATTAAAAATCACTGACTAGTCTATCCATAATGTTACACTGCTAAACCTTTTGATTGTCTTCTTCATTTATAAGTCCCCCCATTATCGTAGCTCAGATTACCAATTTTAAACGTCCCCTAACATGACCTTTCACTCATGTCTCCTCTCTATAGAACTCTGTAACCCATACTGTAAATCTGTCATTCATTCAGCCGCGGGACCGGTCTCTGCTGAGCAGGGAGATCGGTGCCCATCACACAGCTTTGCTGGTTCTGATTACCCTTGTGCCATGCCTTCCACTGTTTACCCTGCCTGTGATTCCATGCGGTTGTCTGCTTCTTCCTCATTCTGCAACCTGCGTCCTTTTGGCAGTTCTGCTAGGCGTGTGCTTAGGCAGCACACACCACTCCCTGCAAACATTTAAATAAACTTTATACTTGTTCTCTATTGGGTCTCTCAGCCTGAGTTCTGAGCTGCTCTGTATATAAAAGGCACCTTGACCCTATGGCAGGTGCCTGGGCAACTTGTTCATTCCTTAGGATCGTTGCCAGTCTCCAGGTCTCACACCTGAAGTGTTTTGCACTTTAACCCCTTAAGGACCGAGTCACTTTGCAGCTTAATGACCAGACCATTTTTTGTAATTCTGACCACTCTCCCTTTATGAGGTAATATCTCTGGAATGCTTCAACGGATCCTAGCGATTATGAGATTGTTTTTTCGTGACATATTGGGCTTCATGATAGTATTAAATTTAGGTCGATAATTTTTCCGTTTATTTGTGAAGAAATAAAAAATTTGGCAAAAATTTTGAAAATTTAGCAATTTTCAAATTTTTAATTTTTATTCTGCTAAACCAGAGCATTATGTGCCACAAAATAGTTAATAAATCACATTTCCCAAATGTCTACTTCACATCAGCACAATTTTGGAAGAAAAAAAAAAATTTGGTAGGACGTTATAAGGGTTCAAAGTTCATCAGCAATTATTCATTTTTCCAGCAAAATTTACAAAACCAATTTTTTAGTGACCACATCACATTTGAAGTCCCTTTGAGGGGTGTACATGACAGAAAACACCCAAAAGTGACACCATTCCAAAAACTGCACCCCTCAAGCTACTCAAAACTATATTCAAGAAGATTATTAACCCTTCAGGTGCTTCACAGGAACTAAAATAAAGTTGAAGGAAAAAATGGACATTTTAATTTTTGAACAAAAATGTTCTTTTAGCCTCAATTTTTTCATTTTCACATGGGCAACAGGATAAAATGCATCCTAAAATTTGTTGGGCAATTTCTTCTGAGTACACCGATACCTCATATGTGGTCATAAACCACTGTTTGGGCGCACGGCAGGACTGAGAAGGGAAGGAGCGCAATTTGAATTTTAGAGCCAATTTTCCGTTCAAAAAGTGAAATGGCGCTCCTTCACTTCTGAGCCCTGCCATGCGCCCAAACAGTCTTTTATGACCACATATAAGGTATCGGTGTACTCAGGAGAAATTGCCCAACAAATTTTGGGATGTATTTTATCCCTTTTCCCATGTGAAACTAGATACCTTCCTTAGGGGGTCTAGTTTCCAAAATGGGGTGATTTGTGGGGGAGCTCCAATGTGGAGACACACGGGGACCCTCCATACGCGACATGGTGTCCGCTAACAATTTGAATGGAAAATGAGCTCAAATTGTTAGCGGACACCATGTCGCGTTTGGATGGTCCCCGTGTGTCTCCACATTGCAGCTCCCCCACAAAAGACCCCATTTTGGAAACTAGACCCCCCAAGGAACGTATCTAGATGCATAGTGAGCACTTTGAACCCCCAGGTGCTTTACAAATTGATCCGTAAAAATGAAAAAAGAAACTTTTTGTGGAAAAAAAAGTGCTTTTTCATATTTATGGATGAATTTGTGAAGCATCTGGGGGTTCAAAGTGCTCACTATGCATCTAGATATGTTCCTTAGGGGGTCTAGTTTCCAAAATGGGGTCACTTGTGGGGGAGCTCCAATGTGGAGACACACCGGGACCCTCCAAACGCGACATGGTGTCCGCTAACAATTTGAATGGAAAATGAGCTCAATTTGTTAGCGGACACCATGTCGCGTTTGGATGGTCCCCGTGTGTCTCCACATTGGAGCTCCCCCACAAGTGACCCCATTTTGGAAACTAGACCCCCAAAGGAACGTACCTTGATGCATAGTGAGCACTTTGAACCCCAGATGCTTCAGAAATTCATCCGTAAAAATGAAAAAGCACTTTTTTTCCACAAATAATTTATTTTTCATTATCGATTACAGATCAATTTGTGAAGCATCTGGGGGTTCAAAGTGCTCACTATGCATCTAGATATAATCCTTTGGGGGTCTAGTTTCCAAAATGGGGTCACTTGTGGGGGAGCTCCAATGTGGAGACACACAGGGACCCTCCATACGCAACATGGTGTCCACTAACAATTGGAATTGTTAGCGGACACTTTGTAGGATATGAAGAGCCCCTATGTGCCTAAACATTGGAGCTCCCCCACAAGTGACCCCATTTTGGAAACTAGACCACCCAAGAAACGTATCTAAATGCATAGTGAGCACTTTGAACCCCCAGGTGCTTCACAAATTGATCCGTAAAAATGAAAAAAGAAACTTTTTGTGGAAAAAAAAGTGCTTTTTCATTTTTATGGATGAATTTGTGAAGCATCTGGGAGTTCAAAATGATTACTATACATCTAGATACGTTCCTTCGGGGGTCTAGTTTACAAAATGGGGTCACTTGTGGGGGAGCTCCAATGTTCAGGCACACAGGGAGGGGCTCTCCATACCCGATATGGTGTCCGCTAACAATTGGAGCTAATTTTCTATTGAAATTGTTAGCGGACACCATGTCGCATATGGAGAACCCGTGTGCCACCAGCACAAGGGCAACTGGTAGAGTTGGGGTACAGCACCAGAAAATACCGCCTCTAATGACTGCGCTATTTTCTTGGGTGGCTGTGGGTTGAAATTTGCAGCGTGGGGGACCCACAACATTTGAGTCTCTCCACGCTGAGGATTCCAGTCAGCCAGCTACCAAGTTGTACATGGCTGGCAACAAATACAGCAAAGGCCTTTTTTTATTTCTAGAACTAATTCTAGAAAAAAAAAGTGATGTGGGGCTCCGCCATATTTTTGGTCCAGCCAGGTACAACTTGGCAGCTACAGACTGCCAGCAACCCCCAGCTGCCTCATTGTACCTGGCTGCAACCAAAAATACAGCGAAGCCCATTTTTTTTTATTTCTAGAACTAATTCTAGAAAAAAAAAATGACGTAGGGCTCCGCCATATTTTTGGCCCAGCCAGGTACAACTAGGCAGCTGGGGACTGGAATCCTCAGCATGGAAAGGCCCAAGCGTTCTGGGCCCCCCATGCTGCGAATTGCAGCCCGCAGCCGCCCCAGAAAATGGCGCATTCATTGAAGCGCCATTTTCTGGCGCTGTACCCATGCTCTTCCAGTTGCCCTGGTGCCGGTGGCAAACTGGGTAATAAAGGGGTTAATGCCAGCTTTTTATTGGCAGCTGGCACTAAGCCCGAGATTCATAATATAGGGCCAATGTTAGACCCGCCATTAGGAATCTCTGGTAAATAGTCAGAAAATACACACATAGAAAAATCTTTTTATTTGAAAAAAAAACACAAACAAAATTCGGACTCCATCTTTATTATAAAGATCCGACGTAGTCCACAACGAAGGTCCCACGACGCTCGATCGCCTCCGACGTAGTCCACAACGAAGGTCCCACGACGCTCGATCGCTTCTGCTCAATCCAGAGACTGCAGCAAGGGATCAAGTGTCCTCTTCCTACAGTCTCAGGGGTCAGAGTTATGGTGCACTGTATGACAATGATCAGTTATACAGTGCACCATGACTATGATCCCAGAGACTATAACAAGAGGACACTTGATCCCTTGTTGCACCCATCATCCACGCATCATGGTACCTATGCACCCATCATCCACGTACGCACACATCTATGCACGCACATTCACACACGCACATCCACGCACGCACATTCACACGCACACTGACATTCATGCACGCTGACATCCATGCACACATCCACGCACGCACGCTGACATCCACGCACGCACATCCACGCACGCACACATCCATCCATTCACCCATCCATCCATCCACCCATCCACCCATCCATCCATCCATCTATCCATCCACCCATCCATCCATCCACCCATCCATCCATCCATCCATGCATCCATCCATTCATTTATTCATTCATTCATACTTACCCAGCGATGAGCCCCTGAGAAGAGGAGGGGCCACACCGGACTGCAGAGGAGGCCGACGGTGCGGGCGGGTGCACCGCGCGTGCAGCCCGCCAGAATAGGTGAGCGGGGCTGGGGGCCGGGGGCTGGGGACCGGGGGCTGGGGACCAGCAGGGAGGAGGAGGGGGCCCTGCAGCTTCGCCGGCGGGCGCATAAGCCCGCCGGCAGACAATCTATGCAAGATGGAGGGCGGGAATGCACAGGACACAGGGGGGGCTGCACAGGGGACGGGGACAGGACACAGGGGGCTCTGGACACAGGGGGGGCTACAGGACACAGGGGGCTCTGGACACAGGGGGCGGGGACAGGACACAGGGGGAGCTGGATCATTAGTTCATGGTCGGCGGGTGCGGTGCAGCCCGCCGGCAGATAAGTATGATTGGGGAAGGGGGGGTGAAGGGGTTAACAGGGGTGCCCACACCTCTTCCCCTAACCCTTGGCTGTCACTGACAGCTTTTAGAATTGAACTGTCACTGTTTGTTTAGAAGCAGTGACAATTCAAAGCCATGACGAGTATACTCGTCATGATGCGGGAACTGACATCTTTTCATGACGAGTATACTCGTCATTAGTCGTAAGGGGGTTAAGTATGCTGGTTACTTTGCTCTTCATTATGTTTACATCTCCACAAAATTCTCTGCTGGCAGTCCATTACTCCTGGATCTCCTTGAATATTCCAAATCCCACTGCAGGCTCAACAAGCCTCTCATTAATTGTATGGGGCCTTCTAGATTCCTCAACTGACTGGATCAGCCATTCCAAGATTGTATAGAGCTTCCAAGATTCTTTCCACTGACAGAGCCAGCTTTCCTCAGTTTTTTTTATTGTACCGCTATGGTGTGTATAAAACAAAGTATTCACTGATCTCAGGGAGACCAGTTCAAGAAAACACTGTGGGCTAAAGCGCTCAACACAGTGAATTCCTAGGCCCATTGCCCCCTGGGAATTTTGAATATGCAAATAGAGTCTGTGGAGCCTCGTTTAGGAGTCTCAACACAGGACTAGCCAGATCTTCCTCTAGTGAAGGACCTAGCCATGATAACCATAGCTATGCTATGGTGTGTATGAGTCACCCCTCTAGTCCTGGATTTGCAGCACTTAGACCATCTGGGGCTGTGCCGGGTTTATCCCTGTATAGGGGTTTCCTCACTGGTTGCTCCTCCAGGAGATTTTGGTGTCTAGATACAGAGTGTCCTCTCCTCAGACACTTTTTCTTTTTTGTTAACCATTTCCTTAAATAAATATCCTTGGTTTACTGAAGCCAGTCTCTTGCTGTATTGGGTATTCAACTAACACTACTAGTGATGAGTCAACATTCGGTTCGATTTGCCGAATTGGGGTGTATTCGACGAATTGTTCGTCAAACACCATCGAACCCCATTGGAATCAATGGCAGACTACAGCAATCACATAGAAAACACCTTCAAAGGTGTCCAAAAGCTGCCAAACTACTCAGAATTGACAACAAACACCAGGAAAAGTGACAACAATTTACCCACAGTACAAATAGTCTTATGGCGTACCATGGGTGCCCGAGACATGGTCTGTGCCAACCTGCACACTCTTCCAAAGCACCTCAAAATAGAAGGTGATTAACATTCACCTAAAATTTCAGACGTGAGTGAAATTGACTTTAAATTGACAAATGGATGAGTTACAGGGGAAAAGTGGCCGTAGTTTTCTACATTAAGTAAAAAAAGGTGGAGGAGTAAAAGGAGGATGAGACACAGGTATAGGTATGTCACGCCCTGCTCAAATCATGTAAGACACAGCAAGGGGACCCCAACAAGAGTCGTCACTCTTCCCAAGGAGTCAGACCACAGCAAAATGGCATCAATTGTCCCAGACCAAACATTGCTGAATGGCACAGCCTGCCTGCACAGCACAGGGTTTGGAAAAGGACCTGGCCTATCATTTCAAAGTTAAATATTGCTCAGAAACTATAAGTTTTGTGGAGTGTTACAGGAAAATATATTGAGGCAGGTAAGGGACCTGTTTAGATAAACCGGATAAACTCAAAGCTCATGCAAGTGCTCCCATCAATGTTATGCCCTCCACACACAGGTGGGACAACTATAAGTTTTGTGGAATATTACTGAAAAAAATAGTCAGCTAGGTCAGTGACGTGTCTAGGCCTAGTAGGCCAGATAAATTCAAAGCTCATGCAAGTGCTCCCATCAATATTATGCACTGCCAAACACAGGTGGGACAATTATAGTAGCCATTTCAAAACTTTGCAGAAGGGTGCAGAGGTCCTTGATTCGAGACCACTCCAGCAGCGTGATTTTCCCTACCTCTGGATCACGTTGGCCCGGGCTATATGTCATAACATACTGCACCAGGGTTCTTCGCTGCTGCCACAGTCGCTGCAACATGTGCAGAGTGGAATTCCATTGTGTCGACACATTGCATTTCAGACAGTGAACCGGCAGGCTGAAAGACTTCTGTAGCGATGCAAGTTGTTGAGCTGTGGTATGCAAACGGTGGAAGAGAGGACACAGCGACCGTGCCCTCTGCAGAAGCGCATCTAGGCCGGGATAGTGGGCTAGAAATTGCTGGACGACCAGGTTCAAGGCGTGAGCCATACAAGGCAAGTGTGGTGTCACCTTGCCCCGGTGAAGGGCCGCACCTAGGTTTGCAGCATTGTCACACATGGCCTTCCTTGGATGCAGGTTCAGTGGAGACAACCATTGATTAAACTCGATCTCCAGAGCAGACCACAACTCCTCAGCTGTGTCACTCACATTTCCCAAATATTTTAACATTAACACCACCTGATGGTGTTGAGCCCTGCTGCCAGCATAGTAAGGAGGTGTACTGGATTCCTTCTGTGCAGTTTTAACGTGTGTCACATTACCAGACAGGCTTTGGGCACAGGTGGAGGACCTAGAAGAGGTGGAGGAGGAAACAGCAGTGGAGGAACTTGTACATACAGAGGTTTGACGCACAACCCATGGGGATGGCAAGACTTGTATAGCAGCCCCTTTTCCTGCTGTCACCATAGTCACCCAGTGCCCAGTCAGCGACATGTAACGCCCCTGTCCATGCTTACTGGTCCAGGTGTCTGTGATGAAATGCACCCTGTCACACACAGAGTTTCTCAAGGAAAAGGGGATTTTGTGTGCAACATGCTGGTGTAGCGCAGGCACAGCTTTCTTCAAGAAGTAGTGGCGACTGGTCATCTGGTACTGGGGCACTGCGACGGCCATAAGGTCTTGAAAATCCTCTGTATCCACCCGCTGGAAAGGCAGCATTTCCGTAGCCAACAGCTTGCAAGTGGTGAAATTCAACTTCTTAGGTTTGTCATAACTAGGAGGAAATGGTCTTTTACATGTCCACATCTGAGGGACTGAGGGCTGGCTACTGTGCTGAGATAGGGTAGAGTAGGTTATCCCAGACAAACAGCTGGACTGTGAGGGAGGTGCAGGCTAAAATATTATGTTGCATTCATAAAAAGGTGGTGTTCTCAATGTCTGACAGCACTCAACATATGCTAGTGTTTCCACTTCCAAAACAGCAGGCGACCTGTCAATCACACTGGCTGTTGCGATTAAAGAGAAGTAAGTTCTGCGGCCAAAAGCCTGTGTGACAGCTGTTCCCACAGTCACAGAGGATGAAGAAGCCACAGATGCACTTGAGGGGCCACACGGTGGTTGGCCAGGCCCGGTAGGTCACATTGTAGTGCAGTGAGCTTTTGATACGGTGCCACACAAAAGGTTGATACATAAAATGAGAGCAATGGGGATAGGGGAAAATATGCGTAAGTGGTTTAAGAACTGGCTTAGTGATAAGAAATACCACAGGGGTCAGTGTTGGGCCCGCTTCTTTTTAATATATTTATTAATGACCTTGTAGGGGGCAAATGGAGTAGAATCTCAATATTTGCAGATGACACTAAACTTTGCAGGGTAATCAATACAGAGGAGGACAATTTTATATTACAGGAGGATTTAAGTAAACTAGAAGCATGGGCTGATAAATGGCAAATGAGCTTTAATGGGGATAAATGTAAGGTCATGCACTTAGGCAGAGGAAACAAAAGGTATAATTATGTGCTTAATTGTAAAACACTGGGCAAAACTATCACTGAAAAAGACCTGGGTGTATGGGTAGATGACAAACTCACATTTAGTGGCCAGTGTCAGGCAGCTGCTGCAAAGGCAAATAAAATAATGGAATGTATTAAAAGAGGCATAGATGCTCATGAGGAGAACATAATTTTACCTCTATACAAGTCACTAGTGCGACCACACTTAGAATACTGTGTACAATTCTGGTCGTCGGTGTATAAGAAAGACATAGCTGAACTAGAGCGGGTCCAGAGAAGAGCGACCAAAGTCATTAGAGGACTGAGGGGTCTGCAATACCAAGACAGGTTATTAAACTTGGGGTTATTTAGTTTAGAAAAATGAAGGCTTAGGGGTGATCTTATAATAATGTATAAATATATGAGGGGACAGTACAGAGACCTTCTTAATGATCTCTTTACTCTTAGGCCTGAGACGGGGACAAGGGGGCATCCTCTACGTCTGGAGGAAAGAAGGCTTAATCATAATCAAAGATGTGGATTCTTTACTGTAAAAGCAGTGAGACTATGGAATTCTCTGCCACATGATGTTGTAACGAGTGAGTCACAGTTAACATTTATGAAGGGCCTGGATGCTTTTCTTGAAAACTATAATATTACCGGTTATATATTCTAGATTCTTTGATAGGGCGTTGATCCAGGGAATTAGTCTGATTGCCGTATCTGGAGTCACAAAGGACATTTTTTCCCCAATGTGGAGCTTATTGTGGGTTTTTTTTGCCTTCCTCTGGATCAACGTTAGGCTATGGGTTGAACTAGATGGACTTAATGTCTTCCTTCAACCTTAAAAACTATGTTACTATGTATGTTACTATGACTTATGCTTCATGTCCATGTGACGGTTCATGCATGAAGTACTCAAACTATTGATTTTTTTGCCTCTACTCAGATTTTGTTTACAAATTTTGCAGATAACATGAGTTGAGTCATCCTTTGTGATCTCAAAAAATGTCCAGGCTAGGCAAGACTTAGCACCCATGCGACCTGCAGAGCCACCACGGCTTCTGTACAGTGGCAGAGTTGTTGCTGAGGACACAGTTGTTTGCGTGCTTCCAGGATTCCGTCTCTGTCCAGGAAGCTGCAACCTACCCTCATCACTGGCATCCTCCTCCACACCCTCTGCTGAGCTCATCAACTGCCTGCCTGTGGGTTGACAGTAAATGAGTGTCCAACCCCATCATCACTTTGTGTGTTCTCACACTCGTCGTCCTCAGAGCCAACCTCTTCCTGCCCTGAGCGCAAAGTCAAGTTATCGTTCCAATCATGTATCTGAGTCTCTTCATCATATGCCTTATTGTCTACACCAACAGGGGTTACAGTTTTAGAATGAGGGTCTACATTATGCGTGGACCCTTCTTCATCTGGGCCTGGATCTGACTCACAAAGATTTTGGGCATCGGTGCAGATCATTTCCTCGTCTTGACTCAATGAAGCTTTAGAGCAGACCTCAGATTTCCAGGCTATTGTATGAGTGAACAGCACTGCAGACTCACCCATCTGTGTAAACCCATAGTCAGTAGGGCAGCTGCAGACTTGTGAGCTGTGAGGAAGCAATTGCGATTGGGACAAAACCTATTAGGACTGGAGTGTTTGTGATGTTGAAGTTGAGGTGGGGGAGAGCCCACTTGATGGAGCGCTTGATATCCATTACAGCACCCGCTCTTTATGGGCTTCATCAATAAGTTTTAGCGATGCTCTGCTGCGCAAGAAAGAGATTATAGCTAGGAATGAGCAAGTATACTCGTAACTATTTGGTACTTACTAAATAGTACGGTATTCAGGCTACTCGCTACTCCGCGAGTTTCCTTGTAATTACTTGTTAGAAGTAGCGAGCAGTAAATTCTTTTTCGCAGTGTATCTATATACACTGCAAAAGTGAAATAAAAGTTAATAAAAGGTGTTAAAAATAAAAAAATAACCTGAAAAGAACACATCCGATGGGCTGCCAGGACCTTATGTCTGATTGCCAATCAGATGGCCGTAGTTATCAGATGGTGTGTGACATCACACACCACCTGATCGCTACCGGCCATCTGATTGGCCATCAGACTTAAGGCCCTGCAGGCCATCGATGTTCTAACACATCATATTTCCCTTTTGCTGTGTATATAAATACACTGTGATAGTACTCGCATTTGCCATTGACTTACATTGGACTCGCTACTCATAACGAGTTCCCGAGTATTAGCACCTACTCTTTATGAGTATAGCAAGTCTGAATATTTCACTACTCGCTCATCCCTAATTATAGCAGATCGTCCATGAAAAGAAGTAGACATTTTAGTTTGCCTTGAAGACGGTATTTGTTCCGCAGATATTTCTGTTACTTTAGCACCTACCCCACAAACACAAAAGATTTTTGCCTTTCCAACACGCCTATTACTTTTTCCACCATCAGCAGACCTTTTACCACTCATATTTGTGGGTAACTAATTGGCAACTCTGTTGTTGTTGGCACAAAAAACTACGGATGTAAAACTAGCAGAGCTGAGTGACCAAACAATGGTACTACCCTAAATAGATTTTGGTAAGTAGGTGCAATACAAAAGTGTTTTTTGCGATGTGTGGCGGTAGATTTCAACATAACACTGGACCACAGCTATCTAGTCAAACAGTGATACTGCCCTAAATAGGTTTTGGTAAGTAGATTGGGGCAGATGCAATACAAAAGTGTTTTCTGCACTGTATGGTGGTAGAATTCAACAGAACATTGGACCACAGCTACCTAGTAAACAGTGGTACTACCCTAAATAGGTTTTGGTAAGTAGGTTTGGGCAGATGCAATACAAAAGTGTTTTCTGAGCTGTGTGGTGGTAGATTTCAACAGAACACTGGACGACAGCTACCTAGTCAAACACTGCTACTAGCCAAAAAGGATTTGCTTGGCTAGATGCAGTAAAAAAGGCTAGTAAATATAAGAGTTGTAACTTTCTTCACAACAATGCTACACCAGTGCCTGGAACACACTGCTACTAGCCAATAAGGATTTACTTGGTTAGATTTGGCCAGATGCCTTAAAAAACACTTGCACAGCACTGGAACAAACCTGCCTGGCACACAGTGTTTTTAAGTCCTAAAATGGGCTGTTCTTGAGTGCTCAATGTTTTATAGACTGTTTTCTTAGGTTTCAATGATAAAATTAATCCCTAAAGTTAAAAATTCTTAAAATCAATACTATAAGTTTTTATTTATCCCCATATCATTCAAAAGTTATGTGAGAGGTAATAACGCTTTCTCAATATGTAGTATCATTACACTTTCATTCATGATCCTTCACCCTGGGTTTACCTGTGTGTACCCATTTCTGGGCACATACACAAGGACACCTATCAGCCCAGGTGGCAGTACCCAGTGTATACCAACCACCGACACTCCCTCAAAGGCAGATCTAGGGGTCCACAGGGTATATAATTTTTAAAGACAAATACGACTAGTACACGCTCTCCTTTTACTCTCACCTACATAAATTTTATCATAGTTACAATACAAAAATATTAAAGAGTCAAGGGATGATGCTAATAGTGTTTATTGATTTTTTTACATACAATAAAGTGCTTTTACTTTTATTATGTGCAAAAATACACTAATATAATATTCTATTAGTGTATTAATATCGTGATGTGTATACATACTATATTAGTGTATAAGTGTCTTAAATGTGCATATATATATATATATATATATATATATATATAACCGTATGTGTTTTTGTCTTTTTAAAGTGTGAGGTATGCTATAGCCGATACAACTTCTTGGGGCAAGTCTCACGGAACACCCAGTTCATGGATATTCATTCCCCTTCACTGGCAGCATGTGGCATCCAATTTATATGTGCTGTGCTGTAAAATACAAACATATAATTACCATATTATAAAATCACAAATCAAGTGACTAGTGATACAATTCTACACACGTCAGACTAATGAATGGATTACTAAGGTACGGTTAATTTATAGTCCATATTTAAGCCGTTTGGTTTCAATGTATTCAATCGTCTAATCCATTATAATTCTTTTATACCTAACATCCTGGCTCTATCTCCTCCTCTTCTTATTACCGGCACTGTGTCAATAATTCGAAATTTTAAATCTTTTTCGGTGCGTTTCATTTCCGTGAAATGATTGAGTACTGGGAGATCCATTCTTTTCTTTCTTATAGTGTAACTTTGTTGTCCAAATCTAACCTTAAATTCCAGTGTGGTCTCTCCCACATACCATAACTTACACGGACATTCCAGTAGGTATATCACAGGATCTGTTCTACATGTTAGAAAATGGCATATTTTGTATACCTCTCCAGTCCCTGTCCCTTCAACATATGTACACAATTAACACAAGAGATACATGGATAACAACCCACCCTTGTATTACATGTGAGGGTCATTTGTTTTGATGCCTTAATAGGGCCATACTCGGATCTTAAGAATAAATCTTTTAAAGTTTTACCCTTTTTATAGTATGAAAGGTTTACTCAATCTTTGGTAAGCAGTTTGATAAAATGTGCCAGTTTCTCAAAATCACTTTGGCTATATTCCCTGATTTTTCTCCAAAAGTCATTACTAAAGGTATACGTTTAGACTGGATCATATTGGGGTTGGCTTCCTGAACACCCATTTTTTTCTTATTCTGCTCTAACATTTTTTGTGGATATCCTCTTTGCTTGAATTTATTCATGAGCTCTTCTATTTTCCCACTCAATTCATTTTTATCACTTACGATTCTTTCCACTCTTTTGAACTGGCCTATGTGGGTGGTGGCTATCCATAATGCAATAGTTTGTTTTTTCTGTGCTTTTAATATACAGAGTGATACTAATCTCTTGATTCTGTAATTTCACCAAGACGTCTAAAAATTGTACTTCACTGACTAAATACACTCTAGTGAATTTAATCGTCTCATCAATCGTATTGAGATATGCATGGAACTCTTCCAATTCACTAACTCTTCCGCCCCAAATGACAAATGTGTCATCTATGTACCTCCACCACCTCATCACGAAGTGGTGTGATACATAGATTTTAGATTCTTCAAGTACTGTTATGACTGTATTGGCATATGAACATGCCATTTTTGCCCCCATGGCGGTACCAATTAGCTGCAAGTAAAAGGTGTCACCAAACAAAAAATAGTTCTGCTTTAGCACCACTTCTAATAGGTCAATTATAAATTGTTTAGTACTTGCCGTATAAGAGGATTTGTTTAGTTTACTACTCACTGACTGTATACCCATTTGATGGTCTATTGAAGCATACAGTGACACTACAATCGAAGGACACCAAAACACAATTCCTTTCAATTTTTACTTTTCTCACTTTTTCAAGGAAATCTCCCGTATCTTTATATGTGAGGTGGCTGTTGTAGCAAAAGGCATCATAACTTTGTCTAAAAAAATTCCAATATTGTTAAATACGGAATTAATTCCAGCCACTATGGGCCTACCAGGGGGTTAATTAATGTTTTATGCACTTTTGGTGTTATATATAACACCGGAGTAATCGGATATTCCATAAACAAAAATTCCACCAAATCTTCATCAATCACCCCTCCTAGCTTTGCGCCTCCTATGATTTTCGAAATATTCCTTTGTATATCATGCTTGGGATCTCTATCTAGCTTTCTATGAACTTTCTTATCCTCCAATTGTCTAGAAATTTCTTTCATATACATACTTTTGTCCATGACGACGACCGCACCCCCTTTGTCCGCCGATTTTTTGATGAGGCCGCCGTCATGAACCAACCCCTGTATGGCACTATATTGATCTTTGGTAATATTAGGTTTTTTGAAAGCTGGTACACTATTTATTTCTAGATTTGTAACATCTGTTTTTACTGCCGGTATAAAAGCCTCTATAGCAGGTACTTCATCACTCGGTGTAAATTCATTTTTCTTTACTAGTGCAAAATCACCCATCTTTAATTCAGTTAACTTAATCTTGGTACTCTTGGTTTTGTTATGAAACCAATGTTACAGCTTAATCTGCCTAATTAGCTTAATTAGCTACTCATGTAGCATATTCAGCACGATATCTATGTTGGCTTAATTATTGTCTAAAGATGTTTTATTGCATCTTTATTTCTCTTCTCAACAATAAGGCAACAGTATATTTCTCTGATGAAAAAATATGTGGGTAGTTAATCTCCAAGAACTTGATGATAAATTTTCCCTGCAATCTTCCGCTTAGAAATACTAGAGATCCCAAAAACAACATGACAATCGAGGGAGGATCTCCGGTCGTAAATTGGTTGATTAATTACTATCCCCAACCGTTGTACACTTAAAATAACACACGTACTGCAGTGACTTGGTTTAACAAATTGGCCACAGCAGCCTTTATTGCCTATTGTTTACATACTAATATAATGTAACAGGGTACACCGTCCAACGGGCGTCCCAACTTAAACAATAGGCCCTCCCATCATTTTACCCATGGATAGGCCCGGTCCATAAGCCTCTAACTTTTTGCCCCTGGCCGCAATAACACCGGCCCCAGGGACGAGGTATTGGTTACCTAGAACCAATACCTCACCCTTGCAGAACCCCGTGCCTGCAAGGTACCTTTTACCTGAGCTCCTCAACCTTTGAGGTGGCTCATCTCCCCCTTCAAAATGTAAATCACCTGCCTCTGGACCAGACCTACCCCCGCCACAGGACAGGGCAAGTGACCCCTTACTTGGCCTGGACCCGCCACACACCAAACGCTTGCTCCACACCTTCTCTCAAATCCAACATCCACATATCCAAGCCAATCTCCGTCAAGTGCACCAAATCAGACTTCAGATATTCTCTCGACCTTGACTCCAATTCTCTGTGCCGTACCACAATCCCCCCGTTACGTGCCACAAATGCCCCCACCGCTTTATTGACTTTCACCCTTGCTTTATTAATTTTATCCACCGATCTCCCAAACCTCCATCGTCCCCTTGGCACCATATCCGACCATACCACAATCACACCGGGGTGGGAACACCACAGTCGCAACAAATCACACTTGATGTCCCGTATTAACTCCCGAGACGCACGCACCCCCAAATCGTTTCCCCCAACATGCAGAACTAAGATATCAGGGGGTCTACTCACATTACAAAAATAATCCACTTCCGGCAGCACCCTGCCCCATTGCATACCCCTCAAACCCAACCATTTGACCGACGCTGCACCTCTGTCGAGTCCCAACTGCCGACCATCCGGGCGAACATCCGCTCGAAGAGCCCCCCAATACACGTACGAATGGCCGAGTATCCAGATCAAGCAGCGGCCTGTACAAACAAAAGAAAAGTTAACAATTGTCATCCTAACCAGTTACTAACGAAAACCATACCGCAATGCCCACCCGCTTTTTCAGTAGCCTGGGTAATCCCCTCCAGCCACTACCTAGAAAGCAAGTGAGGACGTACATACAATCGAAAACGATTCGATTCCCAGCGCCCAATTCGCCGCACTACATCATCCCCCAAACCCCAACGAGACGCCTCCGTGGCCGCTCCGATGCGAAATGAATGCGTGCCATACTCCTCCGGGCGCTCGCCCACTTTCAGCAAGCACTCCCGGAAAACTGCCCGAAACTGAAATTTGGACAAAAACAAACCATCTGCATGCCTAAGTAACGGTCCTGGACCACCACCCCTATGAGATAGGAAACGTCGTACCATCCCCACCGGAAACAATGGGCTCCCAGCCATGGCATACAACACCACCAACCTCCCTCTGCCCAGTTGGTCAGTTTTTGAATACTGCAGCCAGCATTCCACCCTGTCTTCTACAATTAGCACGTCATTCAAAGCCAAGCCTCCCGCCCTACACCGAGTTGGGCTCACTAACTCCCCTAGCCTAAAAGCTCCAAAAAAGGCCAACACAAAAGCTGTGGAAAACAAAATCATTTCGTAGTTGGACCTGCAAATCCCCTCCAACTTCGCTACCATTCTTCCCAGTAATGTCACCGACACCGGGCGTCGAACATCCCTTGTCCGCACACCTTTCCGGAAACCTTTCAAAGCCTGTCGCACTGTGAAATCTTTAGTCGCATCCTGCCTGCCCAACAGCCGAAACCAAAATGCAATCGCTGCCACCCTCTGTGCTCCAGCCGAAGCGGACCTTCCAGACACAAAATCATTCCCTATGAATGTCAGCACCTTTTGCACATCATCCATACCACCAGTCATGCCCTGATCCCGCACAAATTCCTCCCACTCCTGCCATACTTTCCCATATCGGCACCAAGTAGCCTCCGACACTGAACTCCGAATCAAGGTACCCACAATCAAGTTACCAGGTTCCATAAACCATCCGGACAGGGCTGACCGATCTCGTCCGCCAAAGGCACCAACTCCCGAAACCTGTGGAACTGAAACCGAGAAAGTGCATCAGCCACTGAATTAGTAACTCCCGGTACATGTTTAGCCACAATTTGAATGTTCCATTGCAGACATCTGAGCACCAGATGCCGAAGATAGGCCACCACCGGCAAAGACTTAGCAGACAAGGCATTAATCGCATATACCACAGCGATGTTATCGCAATGAAAACAAACCTTCCTGTCCGCAAAGTCCTGGCCCCACAACTCCACTGCCACCACGATGGGGAAAATTTCCAACAACGCAAGGTTCCTCACCAGACCTCGCTCCTTCCAGGACTCTGGCCAACCGCCCGTGCACCAGTGCCCCATAAAAAAGGCTCCGAAACCTATCGCACCCGACGCATCTGTAAACAACTGCAACACCCTGTTCGGCACCACATTCTCAAGCCAAACCGTGCGCCCATTATATTCCTGCAAGAATATATCCCACACTCTCAAATCCTCTTTAATGTCTCTGGTGATCCGAACAAAATGCACCGGACACCTCTTGCCGGACATAGCCACAGCCAACCGCCTGGCAAACACCCTGCCCATTGGCATAATCCGGCAAGCAAAATTAAGTTTGCCCAACAGACTGAACCACCTTAAGCTGCACCTTTTTCGCTTGAATCACCTCAGCAACCGACCGCCTCAAATCCACAATCTTGTCAGCAGGAAGCCGACACTCCTTAGCCAATGAATCAATCTCGATCCCCAAAAAACGCATGACCGTGGCCGGTCCTTCTGTTTTTTTCGGGAGACAGAGGTATCCCAAAACGACTGGCAACCTCAGTCAAAGCAAACAACAAACCTGCACAAATCGGGGAACCCGCCGGCCCCACACAGAAAAAATCATCCAAATAATGAATGATTGACTCCATACCCGACACATCCCTTACAACCCATTCAACAAAAGAACTAAAAGCTTCAAAGTAGGAACAAGAAATTGAACACCCCATTGGCAAACAACGATCTACATAAAAACGCTCCCTCCACATACAACCCAACAAATGCTGACTCTCTGGATGCACCGGCAACAAACGGAATGCCGCTTCCACATCCGACTTTGCCATCAGTGCCCCCGGTCCCGCTCGTTGTACCAACTCCACCGCCTTATCAAAAGAGACATAACGAACCGCTGCCAACTCCGGCGCTATACCATCATTTACCGAAGCCCCAGCTGGGTATGACAAATGATGTATCAACCGAAACTTATTCAGCTCTTTTTTCGGTACAACTCCCAGCGGAGATACCCGTAAATTCGGACAAGGGGGAATCAAGAGGGGGCCTGCCATCCTCCCCAACTCAACTTCCTTCCTCAACTTCTCGTCCACAACCTCCGGATGCTCCCTAGCCGAGCGTAAATTCCCCGGGCGAAACAAGCCCCTCTCTACTGCCTCAGACGGAATAACGAAACCGAACAAAAAACCTGAACGCAATAACTCGGCAGCCTCAACATCCGGATACCTACTTAAGAACGGTTCCATTGCCTCTACCCTCACTGGTGTCCTCCCTTTTGTCAGCACCGTCTCCTCCCTTTCCTTTTCCTTTCTTAAAACAACGGGCAAAGCTGTGCCCTCCTCCACATCCCGAACATTCGTGTTTAAATCGACAGGCGGAACCAAACTTACATTGCCCCTCATTAAATTGCCAACAACAACCTTTTTTGAACCCAGCCGAGGTACCTGGTCCCGCACCCGATCCCGAACCTGATCCCCCGGCCCCACTCCGAAAGGGCTGTGCCGGCGCTGTCATTAAGCGCAACCATAAAGCAATATCCTTGTGGTTCCAACGCATTTCCGACCGTAAAGCCTTACGCTGCCTGAACTGCTCATCATATCGAAGCCATGACAAACCACCATACACCCTATAAGCCTCTCCTATTGAATCCATATATCCAAACAATGCAGGAGTGCTCCCCAGCTTTTTCTTCCCTACTACGCTCGCCAATATCGCAAAGGCCTGCAACCAATTCATAAACGTCCGTGGTATCAGACGATACCGACGCTTCTCATCGTCCTCCTTTTCTTTTTTGGAATCACTAGGGCGAACCTTATCCAAATTAAACTTTTCCAACGGGAGTAGCGAAAATATTTCTACGTACTCCCCTTTCCAAATCTTTTCCCTGACTTCCTTCTTCAAATGCGCCCCCAAGGGGCTCCCAAAGCAAACGTACACCTCACTCTTTGCCCTATCATCCAGCCTAACCACTTCCTCTTCCTTTTCTTTTTCCACTTCAACTGCCGCAACCGGCTCCGTTGAAAGCTGCCCCTCAACACTCTGCTGCACCGCAGCCTCGCTTCCCACATTGGGCTCGACCCCAGCCGGCCTGACCCAAGCTCCCACTGGCGACCCCGCAACGGAATTCAAGCCCCCCTGAGCCACCAGGCTCCGCAACAAACCGAGCAACTGTCCCATTACATCACCTCCCCCTGTAACCCCAGACGCTATCCCCCCCACTGGAATCGGCCCTACACCCACATCACCGCCCGATCCCGACATATGCATAATATTACAACTAGGGTTCTCACCAGGCTGCCGAGGGGCAGCCGCAACGCAGTCCTCCTCCGTCCGATCCTCCCCAGACGATTCCTCCGATACTTGTCCCTCCTCTGCGCTGATGTCGTCCTCCAAGCCCTCCAGGGGTGCTCCGTCGGGAGTGTGCCTGCCGCTGCCGCAACTCCCCCTGGCCTCCGCGGCTGCAGGAGCACCCCCAGCCGAGCACTGCTTCTTCCTCTGAGACCGCTCCTGCGACCTCCGAACCGTCTCACCCGCCAACTCCCCCCGAGGTCTCTTCTGACCACAGGGGCCCCTCTCCCTAAACCCGTCCTGCCGACTGCAGGCGGGCTGCTCCCGATCCTCTCGCCGCTGGGATCCCCCCCCTGCTACACAGGGGAGACCCGCTACAGCCCCCTGGGGCCCTGCATCCGTGGATGCCCGCTGGGTACGCCCCCTACAGGATCCAAGGGGCACCGTTGCAGGACCTGTCCGGATCCGTCCAGCCGTGCGCGCCAGGGACTCCCCACTACTGTGCCCTCCACCAGCCACAGCCAGTGCCCTTCCAGTTGGAGAAGCCCCTCGCCTCTGCGCCGCTCTTCCCCTAGTCGCCCGTGGCTCCTCCCGCCCGGGAAGCCGTTCCGCCCCCCGCCACCTGCAGGGGGTACCTTCTGTTTGCGCCGGCTGCTCGGCGCGCTCCCTCATCCGCGCTCCCCCGGGAGCCGCCGCTGCGTTCCCGCTCCTGTTCCAGGACCGCCGACCGGAAGTCGGCCGCGGGCCGGCTCCGCCCACTTCCGGAGCGGCATTCCGGCGCCGTGAATTCCTCCCAACAGCCGGAGAGGGCCCCGGGGTGGAAGGGCGCCCTCCCCGCCGCTGAGGGTCCCCACCGGGGCTTCCCGAACGGGCCCTCCTCGCACCTCCAGCCCCCGGGGAATAGCGCTCTGGTGGCCTGGAGCATCGGCCACGCAGCGCTGGATTGGAGGGGGGCCGGTGCCGATGGGGAAGCACAGGCAGCCTGAATGTAGGCCTGCACTGCCTGTGCCCCATGCACCGCTGCTGCTGCCTGAATCAAAGCCCCCAGAGAGGCCAAATCCGCCATTACTGCAGGAGAGAAGGTGAGCAGGAAACTTCACAGGCTGTCCCCAGGAAGTGGAATGAGGGGACTTCCTTCTTTGTCCCCTGTATCTTCCCTTGAGCTCCCCCTCTCCTCCCCCTGACCACCCCCTCTCTCATTTAGTCAGCACCCATGCCCCAATCACATATTCCCATTCCTTCCTTCTCCAATTAACTCCCTACCTCCCCGAATGTCATGTGGCCCCTACACCTTATGGGTTCCATGGCCTGCTGAACATCGGACAGTCCCATCAAAATAAGTTGGCTTGACCGATATGTACATGTATTGTGTTTAGCTAGCATAAGACCTCTTTGAAAGATTGAAAATATAACATTTAGTGTGCAAGACCTCCCATGGTGCTGGAGAACTAGAGTGAACTTTATGGACTAACCTAGTGGCAGACATCGGGTAGGGTCACATTGAAAACCTAAATTGCATTCACCGCATCCGGATCCGGATGCGGTGAACGCAATGGCGGGCACACACATTTTTTTTCAAAAATGTGTGCTGAATCCCGCACTGCGGTCACCGGATGGCTCAGGATGTGTAATCCTGAGCCATCCGGTAACTGCAGAGTTTGCGGATCCCGGCTATTGCCGGGATCAGCAAACCTAGTAAAGAGTTAAATTGATTGCTAAATGACTGTTAGAGGTCTGTAGGGGGGCTTAGACCCCCCTACAGACCGGCCGCCCACTTCGGTGGCCTCCTACTACAATATCCCCGATGGCACGGGCTCATCCGAGCCCGTGCAAGTCCCCACACCCCCAGCCCTCCGAATTACTATACCGGGGTGCCTGCACCCCTCTGGTATAGTTATTCCTGTATGTGTGGTAAATGATATATTAAAGTATTGCAGTTCATATCTACGTGTCTTCTCCTGCCGTGTTTAGCGAAATCCATGGGCGGGGCTGTTTGCGGCAGCCTCCGCCCCCTCATTTCTCATGGCCGCCCCCTCTTTGCCTCATCCATTGATGTGAGGCCGGACGCGTCATGAAAGGGGCGGGGCGCACGGTGTGACGCGTTTCGCCCCGCCCCTTTCATGACGCGTCCGGCCTCACATCAATGGATGAGGCAAAGAGGGGGCGGCCATGAGAAATGAGGGGGCGGAGGCTGCCGCAAACAGCCCCGCCCATGGATTTCGCTAAACACGGCAGGAGAAGACACGTAGATATGAACTGCAATACTTTAATATATCATTTACCACACATACAGGAATAACTATACCAGAGGGGTGCAGGCACCCCGGTATAGTAATTCGGAGGGCTGGGGGTGTGGGGACTTGCACGGGCTCGGATGAGCCCGTGCCATCGGGGATATTGTAGTAGGAGGCCACCGAAGTGGGCGGCCGGTCTGTAGGGGGGTCTAAGCCCCCCTACAGACCTCTAACAGTCATTTAGCAATCAATTTAACTCTTTACTAGGTTTGCTGATCCCGGCAATAGCCGGGATCCGCAAACTCTGCAGTTACCGGATGGCTCAGGATTACACATCCTGAGCCATCCGGTGACCGCAGTGCGGTCCCGGCAAACGCTGCGAAAACTGCTGCCTGCATGATTTTAAACGCAGGCAGCAGTGCCGGATCCGGCCACCGGATGGCTTGTGAAGCCATCCGGTGTTTTGCATAGGCTTCCATCAGGAGCCTTTCCTGGTCCGGTTTTGAGCTTTTTTAAAGCTCAAAACCGGATCAGGATTTTAAACAAAAAACGCCAATGTGACCCTACCCATCATTGGTGCAATGGTGCATGGGTGCAATCTACACTGAGGCCTAAGAAGTAAGGGAATCTACTTACACTTGCAAAGCAGCAAACAGATTCTGTCAGACAGAACTGTAGGACGGTAAAGGACCCAAATACTTTCACAGGAGCCTGTTCTGTCTGTGTCACCTTTGGACCTACCTGAGGTCCTGTTAGTATACAGTTATGAAACTGGCCTACTGTATTGTGACTTTTATTTTTGAACTAGTAAAAAGGCCCGATGCAATTGCATCGGAGCTCGGTGAAATGAATTGTGTGTATACAGGCGGGTCAGTGGGTAGCAGAGTAAGAGGGGGCTCTGTGGGTAGCAGAATATACAGGCGGGTCTGTGGTAGCAAAGTATAAAAGGCGACTCTGTGGGTAGCAGAATATACAGGCGGCTCTGTGGGTAGCAGAGTATACAGGCGACTCTGTGGGTAGCAGAGTATACAGACGGCTATGTGGGTAGCAGATTATACAGACGGCTTTGTGGGTAGCAGATTATACAGGAAGCTATGTGGGCAGCAGAGTATACAGGCGGCTCTGTGGGTAGCAGAGTATACAGGCGACTCTGTGGTAGCAGAGTATACAGACGCTATGTGGGTAGCAGATTATACAGACAGCTCTGTGGGTAGCAGATTATACAGGCAGCTCTGTGGGTAGCAGAGTATACAGGTGGCTCTGTGGTAGCAGAGTATACAGGCGGCTCTGTGGGTAGCAGAGTAACAGTGGTCATGGTATAAGTATACAGGCGCTCTGTGGGTAGATATACAGCGGCCTGGTTAGCAAGTAACAGCGCTCTGGGTACAAGTATACAGGGGGTCTGTGGGTAGGAGATTATACAGGCGCTCTGTGGTACAGAGTATACAGGGGCTCTGTGGGTAGCAGAGTATAGAGGCGGCTCTGTGGTAGCAGAGTTACAGCGCTCTGGGTACAGAGTATAAAGGCGCTCTGTGTAGCAAGTATACAGGCGGCTCTGGGGTAGCAGAGATACAGGGGCTCTGTGGGTAGCAGAGTATACAGGGGGCTCTTGGGTAGCAAGTAACAGGGTTCTGTGGTAGCGAGCATAAGGAGGCTCTGTGGGTAGCAGAGTATACAGGCGGGTCTGTGGTTAGCAGAGTATAGAGGCGGCTCTGTGGGTAGCAGATAGAGCGGTCTGTGGTACAAGTAAGGGCGGCTCTGTGGGTAGCAGAGTATACAGGCGGCTCTGTGGGTAGCAGAGTATACAGGGGGCTCTGTGGGTAGCAGAGTATAGAGGCAGCTCTGTGGGTAGCAGAGTATAAGGCAGCTCTGTGGGTAGCAAAGTAAGAGCAGCTCTGTGGTAGCAGAGTATACAGGCGCTCTGGGGTAGCAGAGTATACAGGCAGCTCTGTGGGTAGCAGAGTATAGAGGCTCTGTGGTACAGAGTATAGAGGGGTCTGTGAGCAAAAGACGCTCTGTACAGAGTATCAGCAGCTCTGTGGTTAGCAGATATAAGGCGCTCTGTGTAGCAGATACAGGCGGCTTCTGGGTAGCAGAGTATAAGGTGGCTCGTGGTACAATATACAGAGGCTCTGTGGTAGCAAGTATACAGGTGCTCTGGGTAGCAAGTAAGAGCGCTCTGTGGTACAAGTTAGAGGCAGCTCTGTGGGTAGCAGAGTATACAGCGCTCTGTGGGTAGCAAGTATACAGGCGGCTCATGGGTAGCAGAGTATAGACGGTGGCTCTGTGGGTAGCAGAGTATAGAGGCGGCTTTGTAGAACAGAATAAAGCGCTCTGTGGTTAGCAATATACAGCAGCTCTGTGGGTAGCAGAGTATACAAGGGACTCTGTGTTAGCAGAGTAACAGTGCGGCTGTGGGTAGCAAGTATACAGGCGCTCTTGGGTAGCAGAGTATACAGGTGCTCTGTGGGTAGCAGAGTATACAGGAGGCTCGTGGGTAGCAAGTATACAGTGTGGCTCTGTGGGTAGCAAGTATAGAAGGCGGTCTGAGATGCAGATAAGGCGCTCTGGGTAGCAAGTATACAGGCGGCCTGTGGGTAGCAGAGTATACAGGGGCTCTGTGGGTAGCAGAGTATACAGGCGGGTCTGTGGGTAGCAAGTATACAGGCGGCTCTGTGGGTAGCAGATATACAGGCGCTCTGTGGGTAGCAGAGTATACAGGCGAGCTCTGTGGGTAGCAGAGTATACAGGAGCTCTTGTGGTAGCAGAGTATACAGAGCGGCTCTGTGGGTAGCAGAGTATACAGGCGCTCTGTGGGTAGCAGAGTATACAGGCGGCTCTGTGGGTAGCAGAGTATACAGGGGCTCTGTGGGTAGCAGAGTATAGAGGCAGCTTGTGGGTAGCAGAGTATAGTAGGCAGCTCTGTGGGTAGCAGAATAAGAGGCAGCTCTGTGGTAGCAGAGTATACAGGCGGCTCTGTGGGGTAGCAGAGTATACAGGCGGCTCTGTGGGTAGCAAGATATACAGCGGTCTGTGGTAGCAGAGTATACAGGCGCTCTGTGGGTAGCAGAGTATACAGGCGCTCTGTGGTAGCAGAGTATACAGGCGCTTGTGGGTAGCAGAGTATACAGTGCAGTCTCTGTGGTAGCAGATTATAAGAGCGCTCTGTGGTAGCAGAGTATACAGGACGGCTCTGTGGGTAGCAGAGTATACAGGCGGCTCTGTGGGTGCAAGTATACAGGCGGCTCTGTGGTAGCAGAGTATAAAGGCGGCTCTGCTGGGTAGCAGAGTATACAGGGCACTGTGCGAGTACGGGGCTATGTGTAAAGACAGGCTCTGTGGGTAGCAGAGTATACAGGGTTCTCTGTGGGTAGCATAGAGTAATAAGGGGTACGAGTACTAAGGCTGTGGGTAGCAGAGTATAGAGGCGGCTCTGTGGTAGCAGAGTATAGCAGGCGCTCTGTGGGTAGCAGAGTATACAGGGCTCGTGGGTAGCAGAGTATACAGGCTCTGTGGTACTGTGGTGGTAGCAGAGTATAGAGGCGCTCTGTGGGTTAGCAGATTATAAAGGCGGCTCTGTGGTGAGCAGGAAGTATACAGGCGCTCTGTGGGTAGCAGAGTATACAGGATGACTCTGTGGTTAGCAGAGTTACAGCGCGGTCTGTGGGTAGCAGAGTATACAGGCGGCTCTGTGGGTAGCAGAGTATACAGGTGGCTCGTGGGTAGCAGAGTATACAGAGGCTCTGTGGGTAGCAGAGTATACAGGTGGCTCTGTGGGTAGCAGATATAAAGCGGCTCTGTGGGTAGCAGAGTATAGAGGCGGCTCTGTGGGTAGCAGAGTATACAGGCGGCTCTGTGGGTAGCAGAGTATACAGGGCTCAGTGGGTAGCAGAGTATAGAGGTGCTCTGTGGGTAGCAGAGTATAGAGGCGGCTTTGTAGTAGCAGATTATAAAGGCGCTCTGTGGTAGCAGAGTATACAGGCGGCTCTGTGGGTAGCAGATTATACAGGTGACTCTGTGGTTAGCAGAGTATACAGGCGGGTCTGTGGTTAGAGAGTATACAGGCGGCTCTGTGGGTAGCAGAGTATACAGGTGGCTCTGTGGGTAGCAGAGTATACAGGGGCTCAGTGGGTAGCAGAGTATAGAGGTGGCTCTGTGGGTACAGAGTATGAGGGTTTATACAGGGCGGCTCTGTGGGTAGCAGAGTATACAGGCGCTCTGTGGGTAGCAGATATACAGGTGACTCTGTGGGTAGCAGAGTATACAGGCGGTCTGTGGTAGCAGAGTATAAGGCGGCTCTGTGGGTAGCAGAGTATACAGGCGCTCTGTGGGTAGCAGAGTATACAGGGGCTTGTGGGTAGCAGAGTATACAGGGCTCTGTGGGTAGCAGAGTATAGAGGGTCTGTGGGTAGCAGAGTATAGAGGCGGCTCTGTGGGTAGCAGAGTATACAGGCGGTCTGTGGTAGCAGAGTATACAGGCGGCTCTGTGGGTAGCAGAGTATAGAGGCGGCTTGTGGGTAGCAGAGTATAGAGGCGCTCTGTGGTAGCAGAGTATAAGGCGGCTCTGTGGTAGCAGAGTATACAGGGGCTCTGGGGTAGCAGAGTATACAGGCGCTCTGTGGGTAGCAAAGTATAGAGGCTCTGTGAGTAGCAAGTATAAGCAGCTCTGTGGGTAGCAGAGTATACAGGCGGCTCTGTGGGTAGCAGAGTATACAGGCAGCTCTGTGGGTAGCAGATATAGAGGCAGCTCTGTGGTAGCAGAGTATAGAGCAGCTCTGTGGGCAGAGTATACAGGCAGCTCTGTGGGTTGCAGAGTATACAGGCGGCTCTGTGGGTAGCAGAGTATACAGGCGGCTCTCTGGGTAGCAGAGTATACAGGTGGCTCTGTGGGTAGCAGAGTATACAGAAGGCTCTGTGGGTAGCAGAGTATACAGGTGGCTCTGTGGGTAGCAGAGTATAGAAGCGGCTCTGTGGGTAGCAGAGTATAGAGGCGGCTCTGTGGGTAGCAGAGTATACAGGCGGCTCTGTGGGTAGCAGAGTATACAGGGGCTCAGTGGGTAGCAGAGTATAGAGGTGGCTCTGTGGGTAGCAGAGTATAGAGGCGGCTTTGTAGATAGCAGATTATAAAGGCGGCTCTGTGGTTAGCAGAGTATACAGGCGGCTCTGTGGGTAGCAGATTATACAGGTGACTCTGTGGTTAGCAGAGTATACAGGCGGGTCTGTGGTTAGCAGAGTATACAGGCGGCTCTGTGGGTAGCAGAGTATACAGGTGGCTCTGTGGGTAGCAGAGTATACAGGGGGCTCAGTGGGTAGCAGAGTATAGAGGTGGCTCTGTGGGTAGCAGAGTATAGAGGCGGCTTTGTAGATAGCAGAATATAAAGGCGGCTCTGTGGTTAGCAGAGTATACAGGCTGCTCTGTGGGTAGCAGATTATACAGGTGACTCTGTGGTTAGCAGAGTATACAGGCGGGTCTGTGGTTAGCAGAGTATACAGGCGGCTCTGTGGGTAGCAGAGTATACAGGCAGCTCTGTGGGTAGCAGAGTATACAGGCAGCTATGTGGGTAGCAGAGTATACAGGCAGCTCTGTGGGTAGCAGAGTATAGAGGCAGCTCTGTGGGTAGCAGAGTATAGAAGCAGCTCTGTGGGTAGCAGAATATACAGACGGCTCTGTGGGTAGCAGAGTATACAGGCAGCTCTGTGGGTTGCAGAGTATACAGGCGGCTCTGTGGGTAGCAGAGTATACAGGCGGCTCTCTGGGTAGCAGAGTATACAGGTGGCTCTGTGGGTAGCAGAGTATAGAGAAGGCTCTGTGGGTAGCAGAGTATACAGGTGGCTCTGTGGGTAGCAGAGTATAGAGGCGGCTCTGTGGGTAGCAGAGTATAGAGGCGGCTCTGTGGGTAGCAGAGTATACAGGCAGCTCTGTGGGTAGCAGAGTATACAGGGGGCTCAGTGGGTAGCAGAGTATAGAGGTGGCTCTGTGGGTAGCAGAGTATAGAGGCGGCTCTGTGGTTAGCAGAGTATACAGGCGGCTCTGTGGGTAGCAGATTATACAGGTGACTCTGTGGTTAGCAGAGTATACAGTCGGGTCTGTGGTTAGCAGAGTATACAGGCGGCTCTGTATGTAGCAGAGTATACAGGGGGCTCAGTGGGTAGCAGAGTATAGAGGTGGCTCTGTGGGTAGCAGCGTATACAGGCAGTTCTGTGAATAGCAGATTATAGAGGCGGCTCTGTGGGTAGCAGAGTATAGAGGGGTCTCTGTAGATAGCAGAGTATGATGTGGCGGGAGGCTGGAGGGTGAGGAGAGATGCGGCTGGAATGGTGACATCACCGCTTGGCGGCAGGACGTGGCTGCGTGCTGGGGCTGATCGGCACCCCAGTCACACGCCATTGTCCTCTGCGGCGGGGTGGGGGCTGCAGAGAGGGATCAGTCCCTCCTCTGAGTCACATGTGTGACCTGAGGGGAAGGAGCGGATTGGGCGCTCTGTGGTAAAGACAGGACGGGCATCCGATTGGTCCAGGACGCCGAGTGCGAAATAGGCCCGATGCTATTGCATCGGGAGTACGGGTAAATGAACAGGTGCCATAGAAATAGCCGCTCAATAGTACAGTCCTCTCTCCAGAAAGTACACTGTTGTTGCGGGCTTAATATGGTGTATATGGTGGGTCAGTGGTTAGCACTGTATAGTGGGTCAATGGTTAGCACTGTATATGGTGGGTCAGTGGTTAGGACTGTATACGGTGGCTCAGTGTTTAGCACTGTATAAGGTGGCTCAGTTGTTAGCAGTGTATAAGGTGGCTCAGTGGTTAGCAGTGTATACGGTGGCTTAGTGCTTAGCACTGAATATAGTTGCTCAGTGGTTAGCAGTGTATGGTGGTTCAGTGGTTAGAACAGTATATGATGGGTCAGTGGTTAGCACAGCATATGGTGGGTTAGTGTTTAGGCCAGCATATGGTGGGTCAGTGGTTAGCACAGCATATGGTGGGGCAGTGGTTAGCAGAGTATATGGTGGGGCAGTGGTTAGCACTGTATATGGTGGGTCAGTGGTTAGCACAGTATACAGTGGCTCAGTGGTTAGCACTGTATATGGTTGGTTAGTGGTTAGCACAGTATACGGTGGCTTAGTGGTTAGCACAGTATAGGGTTGGTTAGTAGTTAGCAGAGTATACGCTGCTCAGTGGTTAGCACTGTATATGCTTGCTCAGTGGTTAGCACAGTATATGGTGGGTGAGAGCTTAGCACAGTATATGGTGCGTCAGTGATTAGCACAGTATACGATGGCTCAGTGGTTAGCACAGTATATGGTGGGTCAGTGGTTAGCACAGGATATGATAGCTCTGTGGTTAGCAGTGTATATGGTGTCTTAGTGGTTAGCACTGTATATGCTGGCTCAGTGGTTAGCACAGTATATAGTGGATCAGTGGTTAGCAGAGTATATTGTGGGTCAGTGATTAGCAGAGTATATGGTGGGTCAGTGGTTAGCACAGTATACAGGCGGCTCTGTGGGTAGCAGAGTATACAGGTGGGTCTGTGGGTAGGAGATTATATAGGCGCTCTGTGGGTAGCAGAGTATACAGGGGGCTCTGTGGGTAGCAGAGTATAGAGGCGGCTCTGTGGGTAGCAGAGTATACAGGCGGCTCTGTGGGTAGCAGAGTATAAAGGCGGCTCTGTGGGTAGCAGAGTATACAGGCGGCTCTGTGGGTAGCAGAGTATACAGGGGGCTCTGTGGGTAGCAGAGTATACAGGGGGCTCTGTGGGTAGCAGAGTTATACAGGGGTTTCTGTGGGTAGCAGAGTATAGAGGAGGCTCTGTGGGTAGCAGAGTATACAGGCGGGTCTGTGGTTAGCAGAGTATAGAGGCGGCTCTGTGGGTAGCAGAGTATAGAGGCGGCTCTGTGGGTAGCAGAGTATAGAGGCGGCTCTGTGGGTAGCAGAGTATACAGGCGGCTCTGTGGGTAGCAGAGTATACAGGGGGCTCTGTGGGTAGCAGAGTATAGAGGCAGCTCTGTGGGTAGCAGAGTATAGAGGCAGCTCTGTGGTAGCAAAGTATAGAGGCAGCTCTGTGGGTAGCAGAGTATACAGCGGGTCTGGGGGTAGCAGAGTATACAGGCGGCTCTGTGGGTAGCAAATTATACAGACGGCTCTGTGGGTAGCAGAGTATACAGGCAGCTCTGTGGGTAGCAGAGTATACAGGCAGCTCTGTGGGTAGCAGAGTATACAGGCAGCTCTGTGGGTAGCAGAGTATAGAGGCAGCTCTGTGGGTAGCAGAGTATAGAGGCAGCTCTGTGGGTAGCAGAATATACAGACGGCTCTGTGGGTAGCAGAGTATACAGGCAGCTCTGTGGGTTGCAGAGTATACAGGCGGCTCTGTGGGTAGCAGAGTATACAGGCGGCTCTGTGGGTAGCAGAGTATACAGGCGGCTCTGTGGGTAGCAGAGTATAAAGGCGGCTCTGTGGGTAGCAGAGTATACAGGCGGCTCTGTGGGTAGCAGAGTATACAGGGGGCTCTGTGGGTAGCAGAGTATACAGGGGGCTCTGTGGGTAGCAGAGTATACAGGGGTTTCTGTGGGTAGCAGAGTATAGAGGAGGCTCTGTGGGTAGCAGAGTATACAGGCGGGTCTGTGGTTAGCAGAGTATAGAGGCGGCTCTGTGGGTAGCAGAGTATAGAGGCGGCTCTGTGGGTAGCAGAGTATAGAGGCGGCTCTGTGGGTAGCAGAGTATACAGGCGGCTCTGTGGGTAGCAGAGTATACAGGGGGCTCTGTGGGTAGCAGAGTATAGAGGCAGCTCTGTGGGTAGCAGAGTATAGAGGCAGCTCTGTGGGTAGCAGAGTATACAGGCGGGTCTGGGGTAGCAGAGTATACAGGCGGCTCTGTGGGTAGCAAATTATACAGACGGCTCTGTGGGTAGCAGAGTATACAGGCAGCTCTGTGGGTAGCAGAGTATACAGGCAGCTCTGTGGGTAGCAGAGTATACAGGCAGCTCTGTGGGTAGCAGAGTATAGAGGCAGCTCTGTGGGTAGCAGAGTAAAGAGGCAGCTCTGTGGGTAGCAGAATATACAGACGGCTCTGTGGGTAGCAGAGTATACAGGCAGCTCGTGTGGTTGCAGAGTATACAGGCGGCTCTGTGGGTAGCAGAGTATACAGGCGGCTCTCTGGGTAGCAGAGTATACAGGTGGCTCTGTGGGTAGCAGAGTTTACAGAAGGCTCTGTGGGTAGCAGAGTATACAGGTGGCTCTGTGGGTAGCAGAGTATAGAAGCGGCTCTGTGGGTAGCAGAGTATAGAGGCGGCTCTGTGGGTAGCAGAGTATACAGGCGGCTCTGTGGGTAGCAGAGTATACAGGTGGCTCTGTGGGTAGCAGAGTATAGAGGCGGCTTTGTAGATAGCAGATTATAAAGGCGGCTCTGTGGTTAGCAGAGTATACAGGCGGCTCTGTGGGTAGCAGATTATACAGGTGACTCTGTGGTTAGCAGAGTATACAGGCGGGTCTGTGGTTAGCAGAGTATACAGGCGGCTCTGTGGGTAGCAGAATATACAGGCAGCTCTGTGGGTAGCAGAGTATACAGGCAGCTCTGTGGGTAGCAGAGTATAAAGGCGGCTCTGTGGGTAGCAGAGTATACAGGCGGCTCTGTGGGTAGCAGAGTATAGAGGAGGCTCTGTGGGTAGCAGAGTATACAGGCGGGTCTGTGGTTTGCAGAGTATAGAGGCGGCTCTGTGGGTAGCAGAGTATAGAGGCGGCTCTGTGGGTAGCAGAGTATAGAGACGGCTCTGTGGGTAGCAGAGTATACAGGCGGCTCTGTGGGTAGCAGAGTATACAGGGGGCTCTGTGGGTAGCAGAGTATAGAGGCAGCTCTGTGGGTAGCAGAGTATAGAGGCAGCTCTGTGGGTAGCAAAGTATAGAGGCAGCTCTGTGGGTAGCAGAGTATACAGGCGGCTCTGGGGGTAGCAGAGTATACAGGCGGCTCTGTGGGTAGCAAATTATACAGACGGCTCTGTGGGTAGCAGAGTATACAGGCAGCTCTGTGGGTAGCAGAGTATACAGGCAGCTCTGTGGGTAGCAGAGGATACAGGCAGCTCTGTGGGTAGCAGAGTATAGAGGCAGCTCTGTGGGTAGCAGAGTATAGAGGCAGCTCTGTGGGTAGCAGAATATACAGACATCTCTGTGGGTAGCAGAGTATACAGGCAGCTCTGTGGGTTGCAGAGTATACAGGCGGCTCTGTGGGTAGCAGAGTATACAGGCGGCTCTCTGGGTAGCAGAGTATACAGGTGGCTCTGTGGGTAGCAGAGTATACAGAAGGCTCTGTGGGTAGCAGAGTATAAAGGTGGCTCTGTGGGTAGCAGAGTATAGAAGCGGCTCTGTGGGTAGCAGAGTATAGAGGCGCTCTGTGGGTAGCAGAGTATACAGGCGGCTCTGTGGGTAGCAGAGTATACAGGGGGCTCAGTGGGTAGCAGAGTATAGAGGTGGCTCTGTGGGTAGCAGAGTATAGAGGCGGCTTTGTAGATAGCAGAATATAAAGGCGGCTCTGTGGTTAGCAGAGTATACAGGCGGCCTCTGTGGGTAGCAGATTATACAGGTGACTCAGTGGTTAGCAGAGTATACAGGCGGGTCTGTGGTTAGCAGAGTATACAGGCGGCTCTGTGGGTAGCAGAGTATACAGGCAGCTCTGTGGATAGCAGAGTATACAGGCAGCTCTGTGGGTAGCAGAGTATACAGGCAGCTCTGTGGGTAGCAGAGTATAGAGGCAGCTCTGTGGGTAGCAGAGTATAGAGGCAGCTCTGTGGGTAGCAGAATATACAGACAGCTCTGTGGGTAGCAGAGTATACAGGCGGCTATGTGGGTAGCAGAGTATACAGGCGGCTCTCTGGGTAGCAGAGTATACAGGCAGCTCTGTGGATAGCAGAGTATACAGGCAGCTCTGTGGGTAGCAGAGTATACAGGCAGCTCTGTGGGTAGCAGAGTATACAGGCGGCTCTGGGGGTAGCAGAGTATACAGGCGGCTCTGTGGGTAGCAAATTATACAGACGGCTCTGTGGTAGCAGAGTATACAGGCAGCTCTGTGGGTAGCAGAGTATACAGGCAGCTCTGTGGGTAGCAGAGGATACAGGCAGCTCTGTGGGTAGCAGAGTATAGAGGCAGCTCTGTGGGTAGCAGAGTATAGAGGCAGCTCTGTGGGTAGCAGAATATACAGACATCTCTGTGGGTAGCAGAGTATACAGGCAGCTCTGTGGGTTGCAGAGTATACAGGCGGCTCTGTGGGTAGCAGAGTATACAGGCGGCTCTCTGGGTAGCAGAGTATACAGGTGGCTCTGTGGGTAGCAGAGTATACAGAAGGCTCTGTGGGTAGCAGAGTATAAAGGTGGCTCTGTGGGTAGCAGAGTATAGAAGCGGCTCTGTGGGTAGCAGAGTATAGAGGCGGCTCTGTGGGTAGCAGAGTATACAGGCGGCTCTGTGGGTAGCAGAGTATACAGGGGGCTCAGTGGGTAGCAGAGTATAGAGGTGGCTCTGTGGGTAGCAGAGTATAGAGGCGGCTTTGTAGATAGCAGAATATAAAGGCGGCTCTGTGGTTAGCAGAGTATACAGGCGGCTCTGTGGGTAGCAGATTATACAGGTGACTCAGTGGTTAGCAGAGTATACAGGCGGGTCTGTGGTTAGCAGAGTATACAGGCGGCTCTGTGGGTAGCAGAGTATACAGGCAGCTCTGTGGATAGCAGAGTATACAGGCAGCTCTGTGGGTAGCAGAGTATACAGGCAGCTCTGTGGGTAGCAGAGTATAGAGGCAGCTCTGTGGGTAGCAGAGTATAGAGGCAGCTCTGTGGTAGCAGAATATACAGACAGCTCTGTGGGTAGCAGAGTATACAGGCGGCTATGTGGGTAGCAGAGTATACAGGCGGCTCTCTGGGTTAGCAGAGTATACAGGCAGCTCTGTGGATAGCAGAGTATACAGGCAGCTCTGTGGGTAGCAGAGTATACAGGCAGCTCTGTGGGTAGCAGAGTATAGTGGCAGCTCTGTGGGTAGCAGAGTATAGAGGCAGCTCTGTGGGTAGCAGAATATACAGACAGCTCTGTGAGTTGCAGAGTATACAGGCGGCTCTGTGGGTAGCAGAGTATACAGGCGGCTCTCTGGGTAGCAGAGTATACAGGTGGCTCTGTGGGTAGCAGAGTATACAGAAGGCTCTGTGGGTAGCAGAGTATACAGGTGGCTCTGTGGGTAGCAGAGTATAGAGGCGGCTCTGTGGGTAGCAGAGTATAGAGGCGGCTCTGTGGGTAGCAGAGTATACAGGCAGCTCTGTGGGTAGCAGAGTATACAGGGGGCTCAGTGGGTAGCAGAGTATAGAGGTGGCTCTGTGGGTAGCAGAGTATAGAGGCGGCTTTGTAGATAGCAGATTATAAAGGCGGCTCTGTGGTTAGCAGAGTATACAGGCGGCTCTGTGGTTAGCAGAGTATACAGGCGGCTGTGTGGGTAGCAGATTATACAGGTGACTCTGTGGTTAGCAAAGTATACAGGCGGGTCTGTGGTTAGCAGAGTATACAGGCGGCTCTGTGGGTAGCAGAGTATACAGGGGGCTCAGTGGGTAGCAGAGTATAGAGGTGGCTCTGTGGGTAGCAGCGTATACAGGCAGTTCTGTGAATAGCAGAGTATAGAGGCGGCTCTGTGGGTAGCAGAGTATAGAGGGGTTTCTGTAGATAGCAGAGTATGATGTGGCGGGAGGCTGGAGGGGTGAGGAGAGATGCGGCTGGAATGGCGACATCACCGCTTGGCGGCAGGACGTGGCTGCGTGCTGGGGCTGATCGGCACCCCAGTCACACGCCATTGTCCTCTGCGGCGGGGTGGGGGCTGCAGAGAGGGATCAGTCCCTCCTCTGAGGTCACATGTGTGACCTGAGGGGAAGGAGCGGATTGGGCGCTCTGTGGTAAAGACAGAACGGGCATCCGATTGGTCCAGGACGCCGAGTGCGAAATAGGCCCGATGCTATTGCATCGGGAGTGCGGGTAAATGAACAGGTGCCATAGAAATAGCCGCTCAATAGTACAGTCCTCTCTCCAGAAAGTACACTGTTGTTGCGGGCTTAATATGGTGTATATGGTGGGTCAGTGGTTAGCACTGTATAGTGGGTCAATGGTTAGCACTGTATATGGTGGGTCAGTGGTTAGGACTGTATACGGTGGCTCAGTGTTTAGCACTGTATAAGGTGGCTCAGTTGTTAGCAGTGTATAAGGTGGCTCAGTGGTTAGCAGTGTATACGGTGGCTTAGTGCTTAGCACTGAATATAGTTGCTCAGTGGTTAGCAGTGTATGGTGGTTCAGTGGTTAGAACAGTATATGATGGGTCAGTGGTTAGCACAGCATATGGTGGGTTAGTGTTTAGGCCAGCATATGGTGGGTCAGTGGTTAGCACAGCATATGGTGGGGCAGTGGTTAGCAGAGTATATGGTGGGGCAGTGGTTAGCACTGTATATGGTGGGTCAGTGGTTAGCACAGTATACAGTGGCTCAGTGGTTAGCACTGTATATGGTTGGTTAGTGGTTAGCACAGTATACGGTGGCTTAGTGGTTAGCACAGTATAGGGTTGGTTAGTAGTTAGCAGAGTATACGCTGCTCAGTGGTTAGCACTGTATATGCTTGCTCAGTGGTTAGCACAGTATATGGTGGGTGAGAGCTTAGCACAGTATATGGTGCGTCAGTGATTAGCACAGTATACGATGGCTCAGTGGTTAGCACAGTATATGGTGGGTCAGTGGTTAGCACAGGATATGATAGCTCTGTGGTTAGCAGTGTATATGGTGTCTTAGTGGTTAGCACTGTATATGCTGGCTCAGTGGTTAGCACAGTATATAGTGGATCAGTGGTTAGCAGAGTATATTGTGGGTCAGTGATTAGCAGAGTATATGGTGGGTCAGTGGTTAGCACAGTATACGCAGGCTCAGTGGTTAGCACACTATACGGTGGGTCAGTGTTTAGCACATCATATGGTGGGTGAGTGGTTAGCACAGTATATGGTGGGTCAGTGGTTAGCACAGTATATGTGGAGTGGGGGTAGAGTGGAATGGGGCAGAGCGGAGGCAGAATGGAGTGGGGTAGAGTGGAGTGAGGCAGATGAAGGGTAGAATGTAGTGGAGCAGAGCAGGGGCAGAATGGAGTGGGGGCAGAGTGGAGTGGGGTAGAGTGGAGTGAGGCAGATGAGGGGTAGAATGTAGTGGGGACAGAGCATAGGCAGAAATGGAGTGGGGGTAGAGTGGAGTGAGGCAGAATAGACTGAAGGAGATGAGGGGTAGCATGTAGTGGGGGCAGATTAGGGCAGAATTTAGTGGGGGCAGAGCAGGGGTAGAATGTAGTGGGGACAGATTAGGGGCAGAATGGAGTGGGGGCAGAGCAGGGGTAGAATGTAGTGGGGACAGAGCAGAGGCAGAAATGGAGTGGGGGAAGAGTGGAGTGAGGCAGAATAGACAGAAGCAGATCAGGGGTAGAATGTAGTGGGGGCAGACAGGGCCGTCTGCAGGTTTTTGTGGGCCCTGGGCGAAACAGTATCAGTGGGCCCCTTTAGCACAAACCATGATACATTAATATAATATAGAAGCTGCAGGCTGTGTATATATAATATAGAGGCCCGTGGGTGGGCTCTATATATAATATAGAGGCTGTTCAGGGTTGTATATATAATATGGAGACTGCGGGTTGTATATAATTATTTGGAGGCTGTGCTGGCCTGTATATAGTATTTGGAGGCTGTGCCAGGCTGTATATATTATTTGGAAGCTGTGGCAGCCCAGCCGCAGCCTCCAAATAATAAATACAGCCCAGCACAGGCTCCATATTATATATACAGCACAGCCTCCAAATAATATATATATAGCCCATCGCAGCCTCCATATTATATATACAGCACAGCAGCAGGCTCCATATACCACAGCACAGACTCCATATACATCAGCAAAGCCTCCATATACCTCTGCAGCAGCCTCCACGTAGCACAGCAGCAGCCTCCATATACCCCAGCAGCAGCCTGCATATGCCGCAATATACAGTCAGCACAGCCTCAATATACACCCAGGACAGCCTCTATATACCGCAGCACAGCCTCTATATACCCTAGCACAGCCTCTATATACCCCAGCACAGCGTCTATATACCCCAGCACAGCGCCTCTATATACTCCAGGACACAGCCTCTGTATACCCCAGCACACAGCCTCTGTATACCCCAGCACACAGCCTCTGTATACGGCAGCACAGCGCCTCTGTATACCCCAGCACAGCGCCTGTGTATACCCCAGCACAGCGCCTCTGTATACCCCAGCACACAGCCTCTGTATACCCCAGCACACAGCCTCTGTATACGGCAGCACAGTGCCTGTGTATACCCCAGCACAGCGCCTGTGTATACCCCAGCACAGTGCCTCTGTATACCCCAGCACACAGCCTCCGTATACCCCAGCACACAGCCTCTGTATACCCCAGCACACAGCCTCTGTATACCCCAGCACACAGCCTCTGTATACCCCAGCACACAGCCTCTGTATACCCAGCACACAGCCTTTGTATACCCCAGCACACAGCCTGTGTATACCCCAGCACACAGCCATGGTATACCCAGCACACAGCCTCTGTATACCCAGCACACAGCCTCTGTATACCCCAGCACACAGCCTCTGTATACCCAGCACACAGCCTTGTATACCCAGCACACAGCCTCTGTATACCCCAGCACACAGCCTCTGTATACCCAGCACACAGCCTCTGTATACCCCAGCACACAGCTCTGTGTATACCCAGCACACAGCCTCTGTATACCCCAGCACACAGCCTCTGTATACCCCAGCACAGCTTAAGCCCCGCTCTTGTATACCCCAGCACACAGCCTTGTATACCCCAGCACACAGCCTTGTTATACCCCAGCACACAGCCTCTGTATACCCAGCACACAGCCTCTGTATACCCCAGCACACAGCTCTGTTATACCCAGCACACAGCCTCTGTATACCCCAGCACACAGCCTCTGTATACCCCAGCACACAGCCTTGTATACCCAGCACAGCCTTTGTATACCCCAGCACAAGCCTTGTATACCCCAGCACACAGCCTCTGTATACCCCAGCACACAGCCTCTGTATACCCAGCACACAGCTCTGTATACCCAGCACACAGCCTTGTATACCCCAGCACACAGCCTCTTGTATACCCCAGCACACAGCTTGTATACCCAGCACACAGCCTTGTATACCCAGCAACGCGACCGCACACGCCTCTGTATACCCCAGCACACAGCCTTGTATACCCAGCACACAGCCTTGTATACCCCAGCACACAGCCTTGTATACCCCAGCAACAGCCTCTGTATACCCCAGCACACAGCCTCTGTATACCCAGCACACAGCCTTTATACCCCAGCACACAGCCTCTGTATACCCAGCACACAGCCTTGTATACCCAGCACACAGCCCTCTGTATACCCAGCACACAGCCCTGTATACCCAGCACACAGCCTCTGTATACCCAGCACACAGCTCTGTATACCCAGCACACAGCTCTGTATACCCCAGCACACAGCCTTGTATACCCCAGCACAAGCCTTGTATACCCAGCACACAGCCTTTATACCAGCACACGCCTGTAACCCAGCACACAGCCTTGTATACCCCAGCACACAGCCTCTGTATACCCCAGCACACAGCCTTGATACCCAGCACACAGCCTTGTATACCCAGCACAAGCCTCTGTAACTATCCCAGCACACAGCTCTGTATACCCCAGCACACAGCCTCTGTTACCCAGCACACAGCCTTTACGCAAGCAGCACACAGCTCTGTATACCCCAGCACACAGCTCTGTATACCCAGCACACAGCTCTGTATACCCCAGCACACAGCCTCTGTAACCCCAGCACACAGCTCTGTATACCCCAGCACACAGCTGTGTATACCAGCACACAGCCTGTGTATACCCCAGCACACAGCCTTGTATACCCAGCACACAGCCTCTGTATACCCAGCACACCAGCCTCTGTATACCCCAGCACACAGCCTTGTATACCCAGCACACAGCCTTGTATACCCAGCACACAGCCTTTGTATACCCAGCACAAGCCTCTGTAACTGTATACCCAGCACACAGCCTTGTATACCCAGCACACAGCCTCTGTTTACCCGCAGCACAGCCTCTGTATACCCCAGCAGCACAGCCTCTGTATACCCAGCAGCACAGCCTCTGTATACCCCAGCACACAGCCTGTGTATACCCCAGCACAAGCCTGTGTATACCCAGCACACAGCCTGTGTAAACCCAGCACACAGCCTTGTATACCCAGCACACAGCCTCTGTATACACCAGCACACAGCCTTGTATACCCCAGCACACAGCCTCTGTATACCCAGCACACAGGCCTGCTGTATACCCCAGCACAAGCCTCTGTATACCCAGCACACAGCCTCTGTTACCCCAGCAGCACAGCCTCTGTATACCCAGCACACAGCCTCTGTATACCCAGCACACAGCTCTGTAACCCAGCACACAGCTCTGTATACCCAGCAACAGCCTGTGTATACCCAGCACACAGCCTGTGTACACTTGTATACCCAGCACACAGCTCTGTATACCCAGCACACAGCCTCTGTATTATACCCAGCACACAGCTCTGTATACCCCAGCACACAGCCTCTGTATACCCAGCACACAGCCTTGTATACCCAGCACACAGCTGTGTATACCCAGCACACAGCCTGTGTATACCCAGCACACAGCCTCTGTATACCCCAGCACACAGCCTCTGTATACCCCAGCACACAGCCTTGTATACCCCAGCACACAGCCTTTGTATACCCAGCACACAGCCTTTGTATACCCAGCACACAGCCTTCTGTATACCCAGCACACAGCCTTGTATACCCAGCACACAGCCTCTGTTATACCCAGCACACAGCCTCTGTATACCCCAGCAGCACAGCCTCTGTATACCCCAGCAGCACAGCCTCTGTATACCCCAGCACACAGCCTCTGTATACCCCAGCACACAGCCTGTGTATACCCCAGCACACAGCTTGTATACCCAGCACCGCTTTATACCCCAGCAACAGCCTCTGTATACCTCAGCACACCAGCCTCTGTATACCCCAGCACACAGCCTCTGTATACCACCCAGCCACCAGCCCTTGTATACCCCAGCACACAGCCTCTGTAACTGTATACCCCAGCACACAGCTCCTGTATACCCAGCAGACACAGCCTTGTATACCCCAGCACACACCTCTGTATACCCCAGCACACAGCCTCTGTATACCCGCAGCACACAGCCTCTGTATACCCCAGCACACAGCCTGTGTATACCCCAGCACACAGCATGTGTATACCCCAGCACACAGCCTGTGTATACCCCAGCACACAGCCTCTGTATACCCAGCACACAGGCTCTATATACCCCAGCACACTGCCTTTTTATACCCCAGCACACAGCCTCTATATACCCCAGCACACAGCCTCTATATACCCCAGCACACAGCCTCTATATACCCTAGCACACAGCCTTTGTATACCCCAGCAGCACAGCCTCTGTATACCCCAGCACACAGCCTCTCTATACCCCAGCACACAGCCTCTGTATACCCCAGCAGCACAGCCTCTGTATACCTTAGCACACAGCCTGTGTATACCCCAGCACACAGCCTCTGTATACTCCAGCACACAGCCTCTGTATACCCAAGCACCCAGCCTCTGTATACCTCAGCACACAGCCTGTGTATACCCCAGCAGCACAGCCTCTGTATACCCCAACAGCACAGCCTCTGTATACCCCAGCTCACAGCCTCTGTATAGCCCAGCACACAGCCTCTGTATACCCCAGCAGCACAGCCTCTGCATACCCCAGCTCACAGGCTCTGAATACCCCAGCAGATTAGGGGCAGAATGGAGTGGGGGCAGAGCAGGGGTAGAATGTAGAGGGGTAGAATGTAGAGGAGCAGAATGCCCTCACCCCCCCTTCCCCCGGTGTTTCCCCTGGCCTCTATTTGCCCCTGCACTGTGTTAGCTGCCCCTGCCCCCTCTGTGGCTTCTTACCCTTCTTGGGAGCAGTGATCGATGAATAGAGGGGCTGCAGTGATGTGTGAGTCATGTGAATGATCACATGACTCTGACATCACCGAAGGTCCTTTTGACTTGGTGATCGTAGCAGTCGGAGATGCGGGAGTGTGACAGGGCAGCATGAGAGGTGACGGGTGTATGACAGGAGAGGTGTGGGGGCAGCAGGAGAGGTGGGGGGTGTATGGGTGATAGGAGAGCTGCTGGGGCAGCAGGAGAGGTGTGGGGCAGCAGGCGAGGTGCGGGGGCAGCAGGCGAGGTTCGGGGTGTATGGCTGATAGGAGAGTTGCGGCGGCGGGTGGGCAGCGGGGACTGCTCGCGATGACGCTACGCGTCATTGCTCGCAGTGCCGCAAACCATTTTCAGATTCGGCTACAGTGCCCGAATCCCAGACTGCCGATTATATAAGTAGACATGCTTGAACAGTGAGATTATTTAAAAGTAAAATCATAACAGTCAAAAATGAAATTTAAAAATGTTATTAAATAATATAACAATTACTCTCTTCTAATAAATAGTGTAAAATGATTTCATTTTCTAGTTATCCCATAATTCTGAGATCGATACAGAAAAAGGAAACTGCTTCTCAATTTCTAAGGACCTTATTTAATCTAATCTATTTGACTTCAATGAAATATTCCGTTCTACCTTCCTTCAGAGTTTCCAGTACTTAGGAAATACACTCTCACATACAAAGAAATATACATAACACAGAATATAATGTTAGTCTACACAATTGAGCAAATCCACACCACCGTTTCTGCGTGGGCTGTTTTCTATCCAAGTATTTAGCTAGATGAAATTGATATTAAAGTAAATTCCTAAAGTCCTAGCCTCGCAACAGTAAAGTTACAAATATATTATTTTATTTAAGTAATATCATTACATTAATTTTGTGTTTTCCATATTAAATTCACTGAATCCCTTTATAGGAAATGTCATGTAATACTTTCTGTTTAATAATCATATGAAATATTGCAATTCATGTAATAGAGCTGAAAAGTGCATGCTGAACGCTGTCTCTCTAGGGGAACCTGTGCCAAGATGTACTTAAGGCACAAGGGCAAGACCACCCAAAATCTAACTCTTGAAAATAAATTCACTCACCAATCCCACATCACCACCAACATATTAAATGAATTAAGTCAACACTTATGGCTGTGAGAACAAAAACACCCTGGCATGAGGTATTGTTCCCTGAAACACGTCCCAGAATCAAGCAGCCAGTGTTCCCTGTACACTAGTGCACCAAGCAAACTATCAAAGCCACTATATTACACTCAAAGAACAAATATACGGTGTATATATATGTATGTATGTGTGTACATGTATACTGTCTATACACTGTATGTATATATATATATATATATATATATATATTTATTTTTTTTTGAATTATAAATGCCAAGTTAGGTAGTGTTTCACCACAGAGCACATGCTTTAAATATAGGCCACAATGCAGCCTCCTTCCACAGTTGACCCACACAGCCAAGATTGGCAGATTTTAACCACAGAACCTAAATCTTAAATCTAGACCCCAACAATGGCCTCTTTCTATAGCTAACCTACACAGCCAAGTTTGCAAGAATTTGCCCACAGAGCAGCCAATTTAAAGGTAGACAACAGTGGTAGACCACACCACAGTTCTCCCATACAGCCAAGATTGTAGAGTTTCACCACAGAACTGAACCAGGGGCAAGAGAATGTTCAGGTGGAGGATGGGGTTTAGTTGGATGTGGCGGTGCTGGCTGAAGCAGCATTAGCCAATTCTTTTAGAGTTTTTTGTTATTATTTTGTTTGTTTGTTTTTGCAGTTTTTACTTTGTTTACTAATATAAATTAGACGCAGCTTTACCCACCTCCCCAAAAAAATAGAATCCAGAGTTGGTGGAGAGTAGGAGGAAGTCTAATTGGAGTAGGTTGAAGCGGACATGGTGGTGTTGGTCTAAGAGGCATTAGCCACATGTTTTTGGGGGTTGTTTTTTTGGTAAATTTTTAAAAAAGGTTTTTGCTTTTTTATGTCTTTCCTTCGTTAATGAACATAACCTACATTTAACTATGAGCCCCCAAAGCAAAAAAAGGAACACTGAGGAGAAGGGACTCGGGAGAGTAGGAGTTCAAAGTAGAGTGGGTGGGGAACAGAAGGCTGTGTCGGTCGAAAAGGCGATTCCCATCATTTTTGGGAAAGTTGTTTTCGTAATTTTATTTTTAATTTTAGTGCAGTTTTTCTGTTGTTTTTGAACATAGCTTACATAAAGCTCTAACCCCCTAAAACAAAAAATGAAACCCGTAGGAGGAAGTAGAGGAGGAGAAGGAAGAGGAGGAAGTCAAAGTGGGGTAGGTTGAGGTGGCCATGGTGGTGTTGGTTGAAGAGACAAAGAATGAGTCAGCCTACCATTTATTTATTGGGTTTTCAATGTCATTTTTTTTAGCAGTTACTGTATTTTTTAATGTCTCTGAATCATTTGGAAGGACAAGTAGAGCTGACTAAAGTTTGGTGTTGAGTTGTATAGTTGTCTACTGAGCTAATAATACAGACAAGTCCATTGTAATCCAAAACATTCTTTTGATAAAAGTCAGCATGTCCATGTTAGCGCAGGGCAGGTGGACGCACCTGTCTTTGATGACCTCTCCTGCAATACTGAATGCACATTCAGATAGTATACACTCCCTGAGAGAAGTTATGTCGCTTATTCATGTTATGTAAATAAAAGCTTATAACCTGATGTTAAATTCATCCATTGGCTCTATAAATTACTCTTTTGAAAGCTGAAGCCCTCCAAAATTTGGTTTCGGTTAAGAAAATAAATTGGCATCCTTGCTGAAATATTGATCATTTAATGAACACAGAATGGTCAGATTTTAGCAAGACAAAAGTTTTGTCGCCTGGTTATATAATGCACCCAATCCTAGTTTACAACCTCAACTGTGCTCAGTAAATGATAGTTTAATTAGTGGGTGTGTCTAAAAAGAAACCTAGCACTCCAGACCTTCACTTGGACTGCAACTTGAGCTCTGAAAACATACCAAAAATCCACACTGCGACCAAAGCCTTGATTATCAAGAGCAGGGGTCTCAAACTCGGCTGGGTTGGTGGGCCGCACATAGAAAAACATTTATAGCGGGGGGCCGCATCCCTTGTAGGGAATTTTTTGCTCAATGTAGTAAAGTACAAATCCTGATCCCCTTCTTGTAGTAATGTCCCCATCCTGTAGTAATGTCATTTTCTACTGATGTCCCCCATCCTGATCCCCTTTTCTACTGATGTTCCCCATCGTGATCCCTTTTTCTAGTGATGTCCCCCATCCTGATTTCTTCTACTGTTGTCCTCCATCCTGATCCCTCTTTCTAGTGATGTTCCCCATTTTGATCCCTTTTTCTAGTGATGACCCCCATCCTGATCCCCTTTTCTAGTGATGTCCCCCATCCTGATTTCATTTTTTTTGGGATGTCCCCCATCCTGATCCCCTTTTGTAGTGAGGTCCCCTATCCTGATCCTCTTTTGTAGTGATGTCCCCATCCTGATCCCCTTTTGTAGTGATGTCCCCATCCTGAACCCCTTTTCTAGTAATGTCCCCCATCCTTATTCCCTTTTCTACTGATGTCCCCCATCCTGATCCCCTTTTCTAGTGATGTCCCCCATCCTGATTCCATTTTTGTGATGTACCCCATCCTGATCCCTTTTTGTAGTGATGTCCCCCATCCTGATCCCCTTTTGTAGTGATGTCCCCATCCTGATCCCCTTTTGTAGTAATATCCCCATCCTGATCCCTTTTTCTAGTAATGTTCCCTATCCTTATCCCCTTTTCTAGTGTGGTCCCCCATCCTCATTCCATTTTTTGTGATGTCCCCCATCCTGATCCCCTTTTGTAGTGATGTCCCCCATCCTGATCCCCTTTTGTAGTTATGTCCCCATCCTGATCCTCTTTTGTAGTGATGTCCCCATCCTGATCCCCTTTTCTAGTAATGTCCCCCATCCTGATCCCTTTTTCTAGTAATGTTCCCCATCCTTATCCCCTTTTCTAGTGTTGTCCCCCATCCTGATTCCATTTTTTGTGATGTCCCCCATCCTGATCCCCTTTTGTATTGATGTCCCCCATCCTGATCCCCTTTTGTAGTGATGTCCCCATCCTGATCCCCTTTTCTAGTGTTGTCCCCCATCCTGATCCCCTTTTGTAGTGATGTACCCAATCCAGATCCCCTTTAGTAGTGATGTCCCCCATCCCGATCCCCCTTAGTAGTGATGTCCCCCATCCCGATCCCCTTTAGTAGTGATGTCCCCCATCCTGGACCCCTTTTGTACTGATGTCTCCCATCCTAATCTACTTTTATAGTGATGCCCCCATCTTGTTTTACCTTCTTTTTACACACTCAAATACCTACTCATTCACACTCACACAAATCCCCCCCCACACACACACACACATACTCTCTCACACTCTTACACAAACACTCTCTCACACACACTCACACACACATCCTCATATACACACTCACACACTCTCATACACACACTGCAACTCACACACACTTTCTCATACACATATCCTCACTCACATACTCACACCCTCACACTCATACACATTCACACTTTTCTCACTTTAATGATGCATCGCTCCAGTGCAGGGGGCCGCTGCGGTCCCCGCTGTGCTGACTTCCGGCTTCCGCTGTGCTATGACTTCCTCGAGCCGCTGCTCAGACAAGCTCTTTTGCTCAGCAAGGTCAATGCAATCTGCCAGCCAGAGGATGCATGTGACGTCATATTCTGCCATCAGCTGCGGACCTCTCATTGGCTGGCAGCCTGCATTGATCTTGCTGAGTTTCAGAGCTTGTTAGTGCTGCGGATGGAAGTCATCACACAGTGGGGACTGCAGCGGCCCCCTGCACTGGGGCGATGCATTATTAAGTTGTCCAAGGTGCCGCGGGCCGCATAGTGAGGCCCAAGGGGCCGCATGCGGCCCTCGGGCCGCGTGTTTGAGACCCCTGATCAAGAGGCTGAAGACCAGATCCACTGCAAAGGTGGCTGGCACCTTTAATGTGTCTCAGCGTCAAGTACAAAAAATTTAAAAAAGATTTGAAGAGACTGGAGATGTGTTTGACAAGCCCAGGTCCGGCAGACCCCGCAAGACAACAGCTCAGGAGGAACGTTTGTTGATTAGAAAATCCAAAGCAAGCCCCTCTTCTACTGCAGCAGAGCTCCAACAGGCCTGGTCTCCTCAAGTCCCTGTGTCAACTAGAACAATTTGTAGGATTCTGTCTCGAAATGACCTCCATGATCGAATGAGTGCCCAGAAGCCAGCACTAAACAAAAGGCAAATAATAAATGTGGCATTTGCAAAGTCCCATAGCCTGCTTAACAGTGGGACGCTGGAAAAGTGGCAGAAGGTGGATTTCTCTGATGAATCTTCAGTAGAATTACATGGCGAAGCCCATGTAATTTTTTTTCTGAAAAATCAATAAAACAATCCTAAAAAAGGGACTGCATCTTTATTAACCCTCGCCATGGTCCAGGGGTTAATAAAGATGCAGTCCCTTTTATTCACATTGTTTTATGGATTTGTCAGAAAAAAAATTCACGTGGGCTTCGCCGTATTTCTGGAACCAGCCGGACCCAGCAGGCAGCGACAGGCTGCCCCCAACCTCCAGGTGCCTATTTGTACCTGGCCAGATACAAGAATATAGGGGAGCCCTTTTTTTTAATTATTTCATGAATTTCATGAAATAATAAAAAAAAATGCGTGGGGCTCCGCGCAATTTCTATGTCTAGCCAGGTACAGCTAAGCAGCTGGGGGCTGGAATCCGCAGCGCAGGGATGCCCAAGCTTTCTGGGCACCCCCCGCTGCAAATTACAGCCCGCAGCCGCCCCAGAAGATGGCGCGTTCATTGAAGCGCCATCCTCTGGCGCTGAACCCCGCTCTTCCAGCGGCCCTGGTGGCGGTGGCACGCTGGGTAATAAAGGGGTTAATACCAGCTTTGTTATACAAGCTGGTATTAAGCCTGAGATTCTTAATGTCAGGCCACGTTTGACCCAGCCACTTAGAATCTCCAATAAAGGGTTACAAAAACACAACACAGAGAAAAAATTTTATTTGAAATAAAAAAAAAGCCATTAGGGACTCCATCTTTAATTAAAAAAATCCTCTTTTGTCCGACGCAGTCCAAAACGCGATGTCCTCTCTGCTACATCCCCTGTGCATAGATATAGATGTCTATGCACAGGGAATGAGCAGACTGAGAACAATCTCAGCACTGCTACATCATCTCTGTGAGCAGGCGGGCTCCAGGACCCTGGAGCTGCAGCAGCCAGCACACAGAGAAGACAGCTGGACTCGGCTCGCAAAGAAACAGCAGTTACTTTGCGAGTTTCCCTGCTATCACTGGCACAGTAGCCGAGTCTAATGCAAGACAATGGCAATCCTAGTTTTGTCAGCGTTTGCCATTGATTTGCATTGGACTCGTGCGAGTAAACACTGGGAAACTCGCAGAGTACCGAGTCCTGCGAGTCCCTTACTACTCGCCGAGTAACGAGTCCTAGCGAGTAGATTCACCCATCCCTATTCAGTAGTAAAGGTTAGTAGTTAGTGGGCTTCTCTTGGTTTGCTCTTTTGCTCTGACTTATTGGTCAAGGCTCTGCCCTCAGCTTTTCTTACTTGCTTTTGTCCCGCACTGCTTTATACAGTTTGCTTGTGTGTTTGATTTGACTGTGGCCTTTCTTTATGAGGACACATATAGGTTTTAAACTCACATCAGAGTCGTGGCGTCTCGCTGAGCACAGCATTGAGCAAAAGTGCAGGGTACATGTTCTTTACTGCATTTCATTCATTTGAGTGCTGTTTTTTACAATTTTATTGTTATTATTCTTTATTTATATAGCGCCATTAGATTCCAGAATCCATAGTGCTTTACATATGAAAAGGGCAGACGAGGACAAGTAAAATATATATGGACAATAATGTTGTACAGATACAGGAGGGTAGAGAGGACTGTCTGCGAGAGCTCACAGTCTAAGAGGGATGGGATACAGTAAGAGGGGGTAGTGCCGATAGTGAGACGGTGCAGTGAACCGGGTCTCATTGCAGGTTCTAGGTTTGATGGATGAGGTGGGTCTTCAGGTCTCTTTTGAAGGTTCCTAGGGTTGGAGAGTGTCTGATCTGTTGAAGAAGGGAGTTCCAGAGTACAGAAGATGCGTGAGAGAAATCTTGTATGCAGCTGTGAGAGGAGGAAACAAGAGTGGAGTAGAGAAGGAGCTCTTGGGAAGATCACAGGGTGCGTGAGGGTAGGTATCGGGAGACCATGTCAGAGATGTATGGAGGGGACAGATTGTGGATGGCTTTATATGTCATGGTTAGTGTTTTAAACTGGGATCTCTGAGATGTGGGGAGCCAGTGGATGGCTTTAGAGAGGGGAAGACAGGGGAGTAGCGGGGAGACAGGTGGATTAGTCGGGCAGTGGAGTTAAGGATAGATTGCAGAGGCGAGAAGGGAGGTAGCAGGGAGGCCGTTAAGCAGGAGGTTGCAGTAGTTAAGGTGAGAGATGACGAGAGCATGAACAAGTGTTTTAGCAGTGTTGTGGTCAATGAAAGTGCGAATCAGGGAAATGTTTTTGAGCTGGAGTCGACAGAAGGTGGCGAGGGCCTGGATGTGAAGCTTGAAGGAGAGGGAAGAGTCAAGGATTACCCCGAGACATTTAGCATGGGGGACTGGGGAAAGTGAGCAGTCGTTGACAGTGATGGACAAGTCGGGTAGTGGGGAGAGTGACTTGGGGAGGAAAACAATGAACTCAGCTATGTCCATGTTCAGTTTTAGGAAGCGAGCAGAGAAGAAGGATGAGATGGCGGACAGGCATTGTGGAATTTTGGATAGTATAGAGGCGATGACGGGTCCAGACAGGTAGATCTGGGTGTCATCCGCATAGAGATCCAGAGAAATGATGGGAGTGTAGGTGTGTCATGGTCCGCGCTGCTCCAAGGCTCAAAAAACTCACCAAAGAGTTAGCTGACTCTTTGGTGAGTTTTTTGAGCCTTGGAGCAGCGCGGACCGTGACACTCCTACACTCCTATCATTTCTCTGGATATCACCACTGGTCAGTGGTTGGTGGAGGTCCCGCAGCAGCTTGGAGTATTTCTTTGCCTTCAAACCAGTTGTGTACCAGGTGAGTGGCTCCACAGCACCACTCTAATTTTCTCAGTGTCACTAGTGATTGGGCACTATTGCGCCTCTTGTCCCCCACCCTTTTATATTTTTGCATCCGCATAGAGATGGTACTGAAGGCCATTGAACTCAATGAGTTGTCCTAGACCGAGAGTGTAGATGGTGAAGAGTAGTGGTCCCAGAACCGAGCCTTGGGGGACACCGACGGATAGGGTTAGGGCGAAGAGGAGGTGTGGGAGTAGGTGACACTGAAAGTCCGGTCCGTTAGGTATGAGTAGATCCAGGAGAGGGCTAGGTCAGTGATGCAAAGAGATTCCAGGATCTGGAGTAGGAGGAAATGATCAACAGTGTCGAAGGCAGGAGATAGGTCGAAGAGTAGGAGGACTGAGTAGTGTCGCTTGCTCTTGGTGGTCAGTAGGTTGCTGTTAGCTTTTGTTAGGGCTGTTTCGGTGGAGTGGTGAGGTCGGAAACCAGATTGTAGGTGGTCAAAGAGGGAGCAGGAGGAGAGGTGGAATGGCAGTTGTGAATGGACGTGTTGTTCAAGTAGTTTAGAGGCAAAGGGGAGAAGAGATATAGGTCAATAGTTATAAACAGAAGTTGGGTCGAGGGAGGGTTTTTTGAGGATGGGTGTGATCAAGGCGTGTTTGAAGGCTGAGGGGAAGACGCCAGTAGTAAGAGATAAGTTGAAGAGATGGGTTAGGGTTTGGATGAAGACTGAGGTGAGGCTGGGAATGAGGTGGGATGGGAGCGGGTCGTGGGCGCTGATGGCAAGGTGTGGCTTTGACAGAAGGGAGAAGAGCTGATCTTCAGTTATGGGGGAGAAGCAGCTGATGGAAGGAGAGGGCAGTGTGGGTGAGAGGGGAAGCTGTGAGGACAGTAGGTCAAAGCTGTCTCTGATTATATCGATCTTCTGCTTGAGGAAGGAGGCAAAGTCCTAAGCAGAGATAAGAGGAGAGGGAGGAGGAGCGGGTGGACGGAGTAAGAAATTGAAAGTTTTAAAAAGCTGTTCGGGATTGTGGGACAGGGAGGTTATTAGGGATGAGAAGAAAGCTTGTTTTGCAGCAGTGAGTGTGGACTTGAAGTTGGTGAGGGACTGCTTTAACAATGCAAAGTGCTTGGTGGAATGTGATGCACCCAGGGCAAGGGGTACTCAGACACCGAGACTGATGGCTTCTTGGATGGGGAATCACGGGTGGTCGGGTTCCCAGTTCCATGCCCTGGTTATCATATGTTGGATGGTGGGGTGGGAATATTTACAAGGGAACGTGACGCCACCTGTGGAACAGCAGAGTCCAAGTCAAGTTTAACTCCACTTTACTGGGTACCGGATGTTAAAACGGGACACGATACAGTTTGGTTTACTGGGAGGATGTTGCCAACTCAGGGTCCCCCTTATGGAGTCTCTAGATCGTCTTTCTCTGTCTTTCGGGGTCTAATTGACTCTTCTGTGCCTCTACCACCTTCACAGCGCTCTCCCGCCAGTCCTACAGTCTGTCACTAGCCGATCAGGTTGGTCCCTTACCGGTATGGAAGGGAGCAGCAGGAGTGCACAATTGACCATGGTGACCTGGTGTGGGCTGGCGCTCAACCTGCCCCCTTGGTTGTTTGATAGCAAGGGGAGCGGTGAGAGTTTTTGGCACCTCTTGGATGGCGCATTTATGCTGAGGGGCTGAGGCATACCCCTGGGCCAGCACATAGTTTCTTTTTTCATAGGCCCGCCCACCACGAGTGTGCTATAGGCAAGTCCTTGGGCCTTTCCGGAGCCCGCCACTACTCTTCATCACTCCTCAGCAGAGTGGAGGGGTGGGGCTTATCTTCTTCTTGTGACAGACTGTGCGGCCATAGGAAGGGGGAGCCGCACGATTCACGCTCCCATTGCTCCCTGCACCTTGGGAGCCCCGACCCTGGCAGCCCCCGGTCCCCGGTGTCAGTGGGCAGCTAGTGGCGTGGGTTAGTGACATGAGGCTGTGGCGGGAGTCCGCTGCACCGCGCTAGCCTCCACCATCTTTTGTTCTCTTTCTGTGTACAGAAATCGCACGCTAGTGCTGATTGGTTGAGGCCATTGGGTGGACCAATCAGCACTAGTGCGCGATTTCCATGACAGACAGAGAACATTAGACGATAATATAGTAGATATGTACACACACTGACATGTATACACACACTGTCATGCATACACACACATTGACATGTACACACATACACACACACACTGACATGTAGATTAGATTAGATTAGATTAGATTAGATAAACTTTATTGATCCCAGAGGAAATTACAGTATTACAGCAGCAGAACAAAGATCAAGAACATTACACACTTTACAAAATAAGTCTATATGGACAGTATATGGACAGCAGATGCGGGTAGACTGGTACATGTACCTCCCCTATTCCCCCCATACCCTTAGAACTTCACTTAGTCTTTGGATGCTTAACACTTATACATTTGTTAAACATCCCCACAGCTGTCGGAGCAAACGATTTTCTGTATCTTTCCTTTCTACACATTAGTTGGATTAGACGCTTGCTGAATGTGCTCTTTTGCTTCGCAAACAGTTCATAGAGCGGGTGTGTATTGTTGCTCATTATAGCCTTGCATTTCTTATTAATTCTATCCTCTAATACCTCCTCGAAAGTCCTAAGTTGTAGACCCACCGCCGCACTAGCCTTCTTGATAAGTTTATTCAGCTTATTAGCATCAGCTGTGCGCACACTACTACCCCAGCATATTATTGCAGCAAAGATTGCACTCGCCACAATAGATTGGTAGAACATTTAAAGCATTTTGCTACACACATTAAATGACCTTAACTTCCTTAGGAAGTAAAGTCTACTCATCCCTTTCTTGCAAACCTTCTCCATATGGCACCTCCAATCAAGCTTGCTGTCCAGGTAAACCCCCAAATATTTGAAATTCTCCACCATCTCCACATCCTGACAATCTATAGTGATAGGTAAGCAATCCTTCATGCACCTTCCATAACTCAACACCAACTCCCTGGTTTTCTTTACGTTGAGTTCTAAATGGTTAGCCTGGCACCAGTCAACAAAGTCCAAAACCACCCTTCTGTATTCCTACTCCCCCCGGCCTCTCTCAATACCTCCGACTATCACTGAGTCATCAGAGTACTTCTGAAGGTGACAAAGGTCTGATTTATACTGAAAATCAGCTGTGTATAACGTAAAAAGGAATGGCGACAGCACCGTTCCCTGAGGGGCTCCAACACTGCTCCGCACACTATCCGATATGGCCGCCCCCAACCTTACGAACTGTGGCCTATCCGACAGGTAATCAATGATCCAATTCACTAGTCCCTCATCAACCGCCATTTCAACCAGCTTTTTACGTACTAATAGTGGCTGTAAGGTGTTGAATGCACTGGAGAAATCGAAGAACATGGAACGCACAGTGGTTCCATCATTGTCCAAAAAGGAATGTACTGTTTGTAGCAGATACGCTACAGCATGGTCCACCCCGAGACTCTGCCGATACGCAAACTGAAGGGGGTCCGTAAAAGCAGACACCCTCGGACACAAGTAGGCAAGTACAATTCTCTCCAAGGACTTCATCGCATGCGATGTTAAGGCCACCGGTCTATAGTCATTATGGGAGCTCGGGAAGGTAGTCTTGGGAACCGGCACCAGGCAAGAAGTCTTCCATAGAACTGGTACTCTCTGTGATTGTAGGCTCCAGTTAAACAGGTGCTGGAAGACAGTGCACAACTGATTTGCACACACTCTGAGGACACGTGGACAGATACCATCAGGCCCTGCTGCTTTACCAATGACCAGCTTACTAAACTGTTCCCTCACATCATTTTCGGAGATCAAGAAAGTCTCTAACTTCCTCCCCCCAGTTGATATTGCTTGTCGCTCCCCGGCCCTCTCCCCTGTTGACATCGCACATTTATTGTTGAATCTGTTGAAAAACTCATTCATTTCATTAGCCATGATCAGCCCCCCACCCTGATGATCTGACATTGCCTTAAACC